>JAODAL010029596.1:0-51357 GCA_025379985.1 Phyllomedusa bahiana | reverse complement strand
TTTGGGTTTCTTTTTTTTTTTTAACAAAACCCCCTTTTTTTTTTTTGCCATCCAAAACCCGTTTGTGTACCATTTGTCAATTTAAAACTAAAAACCAAAGGGTATTTGCAACAACAGGATCATTTGACTTTGTAGTAGGGGGAATAGGACACCTTTTCTTGTTTAAAAGGGGTTGTCTCACTACAAGAATTGCTTTTTTTTATGTTAAAGATTTGCAAAAAAAAAAGTCACTTTGCAATTTATTTTTGCCCCTTTTAAGGGCGGGTTTTCCACACGGCTTTTTTCAAGCTTTTAATTGCAGGAGGGGTTAGGGCCCGAAAATTTAGGTTGAGTGGGTGGTGGGGGGGGGGGGGGCCCAGTCCCCGGGCCCCATAGACTTTCATTATCTGGCGCTACCCCCCCCCGGGATAATGTGCATGTCACTTTCTATAGGGGAAAGAAAAATGGGCACAGGGTTTTCCGGGCACCCCAGTAAAAAAAAATTAAAAATTTTTTTTGTTCCAAAACTTAAAAAAATCAGAAATGGGAAGCCCCCCCACCGCATTTAAAAAAAAAATAGCCCCCGATCCCCGTTAACGGGCGTTTGGGTAAAATAAAAACCCCCTTTTAGTCATGGTGGGGGAAAAAAAGGGAAAACGGGTTTGAACAAAATATAAAATGTTTTGTTTTGTTTTAAAAAAATTTGGCTCACCTTTTCTGTTTCGCCCAACTCCCCGGTAGTTTTTTTCCAACTCCGGTATATCGGGGTTAAATAGATACGAAAAACGCTGTGCCCCGGAAATTTCCCGGGAAACATGGGAAAGAAAATGGGGCCCCCATCGAAGAAGCAGGGAAATTGCGGGGGAAAAAGCTGTAACTATGGTGATTTGTGCGCGTTTGGGCTTTTGAGCCCTTTAATTTTTTTATGTCGAGACTCAGCTAAGGGAAAGCCCCGCTTTTTGCCCTGAAAGTATGGTTAATGTATCTATGTACTGAAAGTTTAACGGCTTGGGCTGTGATAAGGGAAATTAGTTATATAAATTTGGGCCATGCTTTGTTTTGATGCGTTTTATTTTTAAGTGTCCGTTTAAAACAATGCAAATATGGGAATAAAATGATGAGGGAGCTTTCATTGGACTTAAAAAAAGGGTTTTTAAAAAATCATTTATATATATATATGTTTTCCCCAATTCTGTATGTAATTATTTTTACAATGTATCAGCTTTTAAATTAACGTCTTCCCGGGGCCCAGGTATCAAAAACAAATCCAATTTTGTATGGGTATGCAGCAAAAACATTGGGGAAATTTAAAAGGGGGATTTAAAAAAAAATAGATGAAGGCGGGAGAAATTTGGTCATTTTTTGACATACAGACTTTAAAATTTGGGCAATTGAAACCCCCAATAAAAATTTGTAAAATAAAAGAAAAAAGAAAAGAGAAAAAAAAACTGGTAAAATAAAAAAAATAAAATAAAAAAGGGATTAAAAAAAGAAAAAAGAAAAAAATTTTCCCAACACGGCCCAATGAGAACCCCCTTTTATGGATGTTGATATATTGTGTTTAATGGAATGGGGATATTATTTGTCACTATGAGATATGATTCTGTATCCTAGCAGTGTTTATATTTGAACTAATAGATGTAAATCTAAATAATTTTAAACACTTGGATACAGAGATTAATAATGAAACATCCACTCACGTTTTAAATTTAGGCCCATGGGTACTGTGGTCTCCAGAATAAAAATCCAATACGTCTCTCTATCATGGAGAATACGGCCAAGGTCCCCCCCCCCGTGGGGGTTTAATAATCCGCTCTATCCCCATAACCTTAAGGTCTCTATAATTACCTGCATGAATATCCCTAAAGTGGTTGGAGAGATGAGATCTGTTGCGGGTTGAGGTGTTGGTAATGTCATTAAGGTGTTCCAGAACACGAGTTTTTAATTTTCTTGTGGTGCTACCCACATAACCCAATTTACATGTTGTGCATTGGGCCAGATATACGACATGGTGGGAATTACAGTTTATGTACTCTTTAATGTCAAAAGTTTTAGTTTGTTGACTGTTTGACTGGCAAAACATTTTCAAACAGTCAACAAACTAAAACTTTTGACATTAAAGAGTACATAAACTGTAATTCCCACCATGTCGTATATCTGGCCCAATGCACAAAAATGTAAAATTGGGTTATGTGGGTTTAGCACCACAAGAAAATTAAAAACTCGTGTTCTGGACCACCTTAATGACATTAACAACACCTCAACCCGCAATAGATCTCATCTCTCCAACCATTTTAGGGATATTCATGCAGGTAATTATAGAGACCTTAAGGTTATGGGGATAGCGCGGATTAACAACCCCCCACGGGGGGGGGGACCTTAGCCGTAGTCTCCATGATAGAGAGGCGTATTGGATTTTTATTCTGGAGACCACAGTACCCATGGGCCTAAATTTAAAACGTGAGTGGATGTTCCATTATTAATCTCTGTATCCAAGTGTTTAAAATTATTTAGATTTACATCTATTAGTTCAAATATAAACACTGCTAGGATACAGAATCATATCTCATAGTGACAAATAATATCCCCATTCCATTAAACACAATATATCAACATCCATATAGGGGTTCTCATTGGTCTGTGTTGTGGAATTTTCTTTTTTCTTTTCTAGGATCGTTTTTCATTATATTTTGTTATTATACCATGTGTTTTTTCTTTTTTCTTTTTTCTTTCAGTGTACATGTTCATTGGTTACAATTGTCATTTTAACTGTCTGTATGTCAAACAGTGACCATTGCTCCTGCCTGCATCTATTTTTTATATCTATGAGAACTGTGGATTACCATAGTGGCTGGCACTGATTCCAGCCGTATTGCAGCGCAGTACGGCGCGCAATACGGCTGGAATCCGTGCCTGAAATAAGCCGTGTGAACGGCCTCTAACAGTGTCCTACCTATTCCTAGATATCCCCTCTTGTATGGGCTGCATCAGCTCCTCAGGTCACTATAGCTACAGAGCTGTTTGATCTCTCATGATAGGCTGTCAGCACTGGTTGCTATAGCTACAGACATGGCTTCTACTGCAGCCTAGCGGAAGCTAGTAAACACGCCCCTGAATTCAAAGTGAAACCTAAAAAAACAGGACTGAGGTAAGATGAACCAATGTAGTGAGACAACCCCTTTTAATCAAATGGGTCCACTGCTTGTTTTCCATCTAAAGTAAAATACTCGAGTTATAAACCGAGTTTTTCAGACAAAAATGGTGGTGAAAAAATCCCTCCCCGGCTTATACTCTAGTCACTGTCCCGTGCTCGGGGCTGGGATGGCCTGGAGTGCCAACAGGGACACTTCAGTTATATGCGACTCCTCTGGGAGCGCATATAGCTCAAGGCCGAGTACATCTGACAGCCTCCGGGCGCTGCAGTGGCCCGTGCGCTGTCTGCGATCTCCTCCCCTGTGTGCGACTCCTCCAGAGTGCACACAAGTGACGAGATAGCACTGCGGAGCAGAGAGCGAGCGCTCCCTGCTCCGCAGTGGATCCGGGCCCGGCGCCAAAACTTGCGGCCGTCCGGGGGTTTCCGGTACAGGCAGCGTGTGTCATCACGCTGTGTGCGCGGCCTGATGACATCCCCGCCCGGTGCCAGCAAGAGGAAGGAGAGGGGCGCGGGAGGCCAGACAGCGAGGGGGGCGGGAAGCCACGGCGAGGGAGACGGAGCAGCGGGGGCCAGGTAAGTGGTTTTTTTGGTTTTAAAACCCTGCCTACCCGCCTACCTATAGGCCTTTTACCTGCCTATTACCCTGCCTACAAACCTACCTAGAGGACCTATACCTGCCTATACCTGCCTACAGCCTACCTAGAGGACCTATACCTGCCTATAAACCCCGCCTACAGCCTACCTAGAGGACCTATTACCCTGCTACAGCCTACCTATAGGACCATACCTGCCTATACCCTGCCTAAGCCTACCCAGGGACCCTTATACCTGCCTATACCTGCCTACAGCCTACCAGAGGACCCCATAACCCCGCCTACAGCCTACCTAGAGGACCTATACTGCCTATACCCTGCCTACAGCCTACCTATAGGACCTTATACCTGCCTATACCCTGCCCACAGCCTACCTAGAGGACCTATACCTGCCTATACCCCGCCCACAGCCTACCTATAGGACCTTATACCTGCCTATTTCCTGCCTCAGCCTACCTAGAGGACCTATACCTGCCTATACCTGCCTACAGCCCTATAGAGGACCTATACCCTTGCCTACAGCCTACCTATAGGACTATACCTGCCTATACCCTGCCTATAGCCTACCTAGAGGACCTATACCTTTCCTATACCCTGCCTATGCCCACCTGGAGGACCTATACCCTGCGTAGGGGAACCTTTTAACTGCCTTAGCCTGCCTAGGGGGCCTATACCTTTCTATAGCTGCTAGGGGGACCTATACCTGCCTAGGGGACCTATACCGTGCCTATAGCCTGCCTAGGGGTGAAAAAATACCCATGCTATAGCCTTCCTTAGGGGACCTAATAACTGCCTTTTAACGACCTTTACTTGCCTTATAACCTGCCTAGGGGGACCTATAACCCGCCTATAATCTGCCTATGGGGGACATATAGCTGCCTATATTGCCTATGGGGGACATAAACTACCTATACCAGCCTATATCTGCCTACGGGGGACATTAACCTGCCTATATCTGCCCTTTTAATTTTATTGGTATCTATTTTTATTTTTAAAATTCACCAGTAGCCGCTGCATTTTTCACCCTAGGCTTATACTCAAATCAATAAGCTTTCCCGGTTTTTGTGGCAAAAGTAGGTGCCTCGGCTTATACTCGAGTATATACGGTACTTATTTCTTAATTTTTTATAAACTGTATTTATTGCAAATTTTTCAACAGTTAAACCATTCAACGTTTCAAGGGAAAGTAGGTGAAAAGGGAAGGGAAGAGGAGTAGTAGGAGGGGAAGGAGGGAAAAGTAAAATGTGTGAGCCAGGCTAGGTACAAATTCATAAGATTTTGATTTTGTACAATATCTGTTTATGAAAAGTCCATAGAGGGTCCATTGTTTGAGGGGCCATAACATCAAAAATACATGCAGGTATTTCTACAGATGCATACCTTTCTAATCCTAAAGGTGCTTTCACACAGCGCAGTTTTGGTGCAGTTTTAACTGCGCTCCAATTAAACTGCATTTATTACCAGCAAGCTTCTTTCACTTATCTAAACTGTTTGGAACGTGAGTAATCCATTAGTGTGCTTGTACTCCACAAGACTTTACACACAGTAATTGATTACTTAGGGTGCTTTCATACGGTGCGTTTTTGATGCGTTTTTCAATGCGTTTTTTGTGCAGGAGGGCACAGCATTTAATGATGTAAATTGCTGCACAAAAATCGCTGTAATTAATTGCTGTCCCCTCCTCCACAAAAAATGAATTTAAAAAACGCATCAAAAACACACCGTGTGAAAGCACCCTTACTTGAAACAATTTTGTGAACAATTTAGACAACTGAAAGAAGCTTGCTGGTAATAAAGGCAGTTTAATTGGAGCACAGTTAGGGTGCTTTCACACGGAGCTTTTTGGGTGATTTTTTGATGCGTTTTTTTCATGCGTTTTTTGTTTAGAAAGGCACAGCAATTAATGCTGTACATTGTTGCACAAAAAACGCATCCAAAAGAACACATCAAATACACGCCAGAAACGCTCCGTGTGAAAGCACCCTTAAAACTGCACCAAAACTGCGCTGTGTAAAAGCACCCTGAGGGTGCTTTCACACGATGCGTTTTTGATGCGTATTTTGTGTGTTTTCTTGGCAGAAATGCACAGAAATTCATGCTATGCATTTCACCCCAAAAAAGAACGCATCACAAACATGTGGCAAAAATGCACTGTGTGAAAGCACCCTAAGGCCTCGTTCACACGGCTTATTTCGCAACGGATTTACAGCCGTATTTACATATTAAATCCGTTGCGGGAACATGCAGTGTACTATAAGTACGGGGGCGGTCTTTACATTGACATTATTAGGGGCAGATACGTGCGTTTAGACGACGCTATTTCTCCGCCGGATTGCGCCGCGGATTGCGGATGGAAAACAATTAGCATGCACTTATTACCGGGGGACGGATTCACCAATAAGGAAAAGAATGGATGTGTGAATCCTAAGGGAAACTCAGTTTCACACGCTTATTTCCACGATTTACACTATTTCATGTAAACTGATTTGCGGAACTTAGTTACTAATAGGTAAAGTCCGACAGTAAAATACGTTCTGTTAGACATATCAGGGCCGGGTTGGTTGAACATTAGCATGTCCTTATCCGATTCATAATATATGATTGATTAATTAATGTGTAGAACTATCGCAATTTGAATATACATGGAACGACGAATAGTTCTAAATAAGGTGTGACAGCTATCATCATCGCTTTTCGCACTTCTGCTTTTCTTTCCTCAAGAAACTACAGCATGGACTGAGTTGTAAAACAATGGCGATGCACCTTCTGCATAAGTCACGGACTTTCTATTTCCATAGCAACAAATTGCAAATATTTTTCTACGTTTTGGAAAGTTGATAAATAAATGTTTATAAAATAACCAAATAAGTAAAGTCTGCACAGGACATTGTTTGAAAGATTGTTGAGACGGGAGGAGGAATCCGCCAGGTGTGGATTAGTCCAGTGACTTGCTTTATGAATTTTACTGGCAAGATTATATTGAGATTGTCATTGTCTCCATTTATAATGTAACAAATTCTTAATCCAGCTGCTACTTTGAGAAAAGTCACAATTAAGTTTTCGGGCCACATGTATGAAAACTGTATAGGTTTAAAACTCACTTTGTTGCCCATAACAACCAATCAGAGCGCCCCTTTCATTTCTCCAGAGCACAATATGAAATGAAAACCACGCCCAAATCGCATCCAGTTTATTAACATGGTTTCCTATGGGAAAGCGCATTAATATTCACATGCCGCGGGTTTGACAGGGAGTCCTCAGCACGGCGGCCGCACGGTGTTGCCACGGGTATCGCCGCGGTTGGTGAGCGGCTGGGCCGTGGCTGGCGGCGCGGTTTTCCTCCTGCCTACTAATTGCAAACCCTCGCCGCAATCCGCGCCCCAAACAGCGGCCCACTTGCGCCGCGTCCACACCCAGCGCCCGCGCCGCAAACACGCATCGGAAGACGTGAGGTTAGGACGAGGTTCGGCCGCAGCAGAACCCGCGGCCAAATCCGTCGTGTGAATGAGGGCTTAAGCCTGGCTGACTCATATCATTGTGACTCTACAATTGGCTATAGATATTAAAATCCTTGTAGCGCAAGGAACGTGAATTAGGCTATGTCTACACTGCAGTGGGCAAAAAACGACCTGAAAACGAATTACTAAAAACGTTCATGAAACTGAGTTTTCTGTCCACTACCTGTCAAAAGCAGCTGAAAAAACGTCCGTTTTTTGGCGCGTTTTTTGTTTTTTGGAGCGTTTTTTGAAGCGTTTTTTTGAAGCGTCTTTGCTCTGCATTTCAATGTAGGCACAAATTAAGCCATTGGATGCAAACTACACCCTACAGGCGGAGTTAACATGTTAAGTAGTCACTTCCTTTAGATCACTGTAGCCATTGTGAGCACATTGTCCTTTGTGTGCTACTGCTTTATTAAATTTTGCACCAGGTTCTTGCCCCAAAATCCACAAAATACCACATTATCTTTGCATACAGCAAGATAACTGTATTAGCGTCAAAATCTGTAAAGAAAAGGATTTTAGCGCCAAAATCTCAAAAAACGCATTATTGCGCCAAATTCCATAAAAAAATATATTTTTAGTGTCAGAAGCGAGATCACTTTATTAGCCCCAAAATCTGTAAAAAAAAATTATTTTAGTGCCAAAAACGTAAAAACCGGATTCTTGCGCCAAAATCCGTAACCCCCCCCCCCGTATTTATGGCATCAGAGGCGAGATAACGTTATTAGCACCAAACTCTGTAAAAAAAAATTATTTAAGTGTCAAGAAACGTAAAAAAAGGATTCTTGCACCAAAATCCGTAAAAAAATTTATTTTTGGCGTCAGAGGCGAGATAACGATATTAGCGCCAACATCTGTAAAAAAAAATTTATTTTAGTGCCAAAAAACGTAAAAAAAGGATTCTTGCACCAAAATCCGTAAAAAAATGTATTTTGGGCCCAGAGGCGAGATAACGTTATTAGCGCCAATTGTAAAAAAAAATTATTTTAGTGCCTAAAAACATAAAAAAAGGATTCTTGCGGCAAAATCCGTAAAAAAAAAGTATTTTTGGCGTCAGCGGCGAGATAATGTTATTAGTGCCAAAATCTGTAAAAAAAATTTTTTTAAAGTGCCAAAAAAACGTAAAAAAAACGGATCTTGCGCCAAAATCCGTAAAAAAACGGATTTTGGCGTCAGAGGCGAGATAACGTTATTAGCGGCAATATCTGTAAATAAAAAATTATTTTATTGCTCAAAATCGTAAAAAAAACGGATTCTTGCGGCAAAATCCGTAAAAAAAAAAGATTTTTGGGTCAGAGGCGGATAACGTTATTAGCGGCAAATCTGTAAAAATAATTATTTTAGTGCCAAAAAACGTAAAAAAATGGATTCTTGCGCCAAATTCATAAAAAACGTATTTTCAGGTCAGTAGCGAGAAGTTTTTTTAGCGCCAAATATGTTTAGAAAAGGATTTTAGCTTTCAAAAATTCTGTAAAAAAAACTGTTTGTGATGCCAAAATCTTTAAAAAAAACTTATTTTTAGCGAAAAAAAATTATGAATTGCGCAAAATCGTTAGCGACCAAAGCATGATCATTTTATTACAAAAGGTACAAAAAGGAACAGCAGGGCCACTTGTATACAAATTTGATAAGATATAACCTTTGTTACCACCCATTATAGGTGGGACTTGGGTCTTGGGGGGGGTTTTCATTGAAAAATCGCGGCAGAAAACGCGCCAAAAAATGCGCCAAAGGACTCCGGCGCTTTCATAGGGCTCCTGTAGTAAAATTTTCTGCCCGGCTCTGCCGTTTTTTTAGAACATGTTGCAAAATACGACCAGTGTAAAAAAAAAAGCAGAAAAAAGAAGCCCCAGCTCAGCTAGCAGGACGTTTTTACATTAGAAGCTATGGGAGATGATTATTTCACACGGCTTAAAATGGGCCGTATTTCGGTCCGTAATTACCGCCGGAGTGCGCAAATTTTCGGGCTGAAAACGGCCCATTCATTACGGTAATCCCCAGTTCTCATAGAGAACTATGGATTACGTCTCCTCTCCCTGCTCGGCGAATACGCCGAGGGGGGAGATAATTCACATGTCACTTTCCGGCCACACGGCGTAACTGCGGGGCGTAATTACGCCCCCCAGTTAAGCCGTGTGAACATAGCCTTACAGTTATTTTTAAGATGATTTCAACTTGTAATAAGCACTTTAAAGTAAAACCTTATGCCACAAAATAGATAATTCTTTTGGACCAAAGACAAATCTATAAATAATATTTTTTGACTTGAGAAGACACAAAGAGCAACATGTATGAATTTTGGCATTTAAACGCCAATTTTCATGCACATAATATACTCTACTGCCGGTCATAAATCAGGCACACTCTAGTGCATAAACGTCAATTCTGGCTCAGTTAAACCTCTTTGAAAGTGCTCTCCCTGTTCCAGCAGTAAGGCGCCTTGATATGCCGTAGTGAAGCTATAAATCTATCGCTTTCTACAGTTCTAGTGCGCCCCGCCTCCCACACACCCCCAGACAGAGTGCGTGTGTGCCCTACAATGCGCCTGAGACTGGTGTACGGGAGGCTTTTAACCATTGCTAACGGGGCTGCAAATACTCCAGACTCCTGGCGCAGCCCCGTTCATACATGCCGCCCAAAAATGTCTTGTCCACTGTTTGGGTCTTAAATAGTCCTAATATTATGTTGGTAATGTTTGTGATAGCGTCCATTCACCTTGTTGTTGGTAATCCATTTGTTCTTTTTTGCTTTCAGTTCTACCACATATATAATATTTGTCTAGGTCTTCTTAGGCTATGTTCACACGGCGTAACTGCGGGGCATACAGTATGCCCCACAATTACTCCGGGTGTTTGGAAGTGGCACTGATCGGCGCATACTCCCGCGATGCGGGGGGGCTGGCACCCTGCCGGCCCCATAGTCTGTCATTACTCGTGGTGCGTAAGTGAAGCAAATAAGTGACATGTCACTTATCTCCCCGCGCGTACACTACGATCGTACTGTACGCCCGGAGAGAGGAGTCAAAATCCATAGTTCTCTATGAGAACTGTAGATTACCGTAATTTCGGCGCGCATCTCGCTCATATTAGAGCGCAAAATAATGTGCACCGAAATTTGACCGTGTGAACATAGCCTTATAGTGAAATGAGATAAGGTTGGTTTGGTGATTTGTGCTTTACAGATTTTTAATGGCATCTTGTCATGATGCGTGCCGACCACTGTGCTCTACTTCTTACTTACCTCTCTGTGCTCATACCTGGTAATCCTCTGTCCCTGTTTCCCGACACGCACCTCCTTGTTCCCTAGGGTACACGTTCTGACTCTTTAAGATTTAAAGGGCCAGCACGCACCACTGACCCAATAGCCAGCCACCTGTATCTTTTTAAGGACAACTCCCCCTGCTTTCCCTGTCAGTTTGTTGGGGTTTGTTTCCTCAGCCTAGTGCCTTACTGCTCCTATTTCATGTTTTCCGGTTTTACCTTTTGCTTGTTCTTGACTACTCTTTCTCCTGCCGCCTGCCATGATCATTACTCGTAACCTGTCTACGTCTCAGTCTGTTCCTCCTGTACCTCACTGGCACTTTGGCTGTCACCACAAGCGACCATGTCAGAGGTAGCCAAAAAATAAAAAAGCAAAAATGAGTCAGCACATCTAAGACATGCTTGAGTGCCAGCAAGAGCTATGAACACAACACAATATCAGCAGTGCTCTTTAAGAACAGTCAAAGGGAATGTAGGAATTTTTTTCAAAAAGCATTTCCATTAATTTAGAATACATTGAAACTTTTAGGTTCTTAGGGCCACACTTATGAAAACTGTCTAGGTCTAAAATTCACTTTGTTGCCCATAGCAACCAATCAGAGTGCCCTTCTCATTTTTGCAGAGCACTATATGAAGTGAAAGGGGCACTCTGATTGGTTGCTATGGGCAACAAAGTGAATTTTATGCCTAGACAGTTTTCATACATATGGCCCTTAGTATACATTTTTGATCAAACTGTAATAGTCCGCCTTGTCACAGTAGATGGGTTATTACAGCTTTGATAAAAAATGTACACTAAGGGCAACATGTATGTACGGGGCTGCACCAGAAGTCTTGCGTCTTTTCAGCCTGAAAACTGGCGGAGCCCTGTTTGCTATATTTTTAATCTGGCGCATTCCAAAATTAGGCGCAATATAAAGCACCCGTGGCACTTTGTAATGCGCCTGAGAGTGGTTGTGTGCTGGAGGCGTGTCACGCTACAACCGTACGAAGCTACACATTTATAGCTTCAGTATGGCAAATCTAGGCACATCATTGCTGGAACAGGTAGACCAATTTAAAAGTTGTTTTACTCTGAGGGGGCCTGAGTATGTATGTTTATAAAAGCTAGAAAGGGGGGCGAGATTATAGGGGACCGGGACAATGAAAAATGGAATTTTCTGGCCAGCGTTTTGGGGTTTAGCCCAATTAGCAGTTCCCCTAAACCCGGCTCTTCGGTAGAAATACTGCTGGGGCCGTATAGGGTATGAATGTCTTCTCCCGCCGGCATTACGATAAGACGTATATTTCTATGGACTGAATCCCTAAGAAATCAGCGGTAGGCCACTTCTAATTAACTTGGCCCCTTTGCTGTATTATGGCTAACTGTTCAGCGCCAAAGTTTTGGCATCAAAGAATCCTAAATGTGTCTACTTCTACTAATGCGGTGTGACAAAATTTTGGCGCGCTAAAAAGTGTTTTTACACTTATCGCGCCAAAGTCTGGAGTGCGCCTGTTCATACATCTATAGAACTGGTCTACTAAAGCCTTTTGAGGCCGGAATTCTGATGCAGCCCTGTTCATACATGTTGCCGTAAATCTATGACCTGCAGTAGAACAGGTTCATAGATTCAGGCGCATTCTATGCTACTAATGCACCCCAAAAAATGGCATCTGAACATCAAAATACATACATGTTGCCCTTAGAACCTGAAAATTTTCATATCAGAGGTAGCGACTTGGAGTTCCCTGGAGCAGGCTCTGGTAAAGACCGAGGGCTCCTTAGACTCCGCTCCCTGGTGTGGTTATTTCCATCTCTCCCGTTGACCCAGCAGATCCACCACCCGTCCAGCGTGACACGTCTCTGTTACAACATCATGAGTGATCCTAACCTACCTGTAATTCTGGTCTTCCCATAGAGTTTCAAACTGTTTGTTAGAGCTTCTTAATCCACCACAGGAAATTAGTTTGAAATCCCATCTGAAATTGTGGTAGTTATGAGTGTATACACAAAACACATCATCACTAAGGTCTAATAGGTTATTTGTTAATAAACCCCTAAGAAATAGACCAAGGTGACAAGTGATTGGTTCCAAAGTCATTTTCTTTTTTTTCTCAATTGTGTTTTTAAGATTTTTTAACAGTTTAAAGTACAGAAACAAAACATCATCTTTTGTCAATAGTCCAAAGTCAATTCTAAATGGATTTGTTCTTAAGATCCAATACTGTGCTAGAGCTTTCGGCGCAAACCACTGGTTTCCTATTCCTTTTTAAAAGGTTTTTTTTGCCCATATTTTGGTCTCTGTATTTTATATATAAATGAAATGAAATGTAATTGTCCTGTCCAATCTTTTCCTGTCCTACGTACAATACTAGTAACACATATCAGTGCATTCTTCCCCTACAAATAGTTAAATGAGTTGTGCAGCATTAGGAAAACCGGACTTATTTCCAGAAACTGCACCACACATGTCCAATTATCACAGCTCAAACACCCTTAAAGGGGTTGTCTTGCTACATCGATTCATCTTACCTCATTCCTGTTTTCATGGTTTCACTTTGAATTCAGGGGCGTGTTTACTGGCTTCCACTAGGCTGCAGTAGAAGCCAGGTCTGTAGCTATAGCGACCAGCACTGGCAGCCTATCAGAAGAGGTCAAACAGGTCTGTAGCTATAGCGACCTGAGGATCTGATGCAGCCCATATAAGAGGGGATATCTAGGAATAGGTAGGACACTGTTAATGAATATATTTTGCAAAGTGACTTGTTTTTGCAAGATCTTTAACATAAAAAGCAATCCTTGTAGTGAGACAACCCCTTTAAATGGGTTGTATCATTTCATTAAATGATCTTCAGAATAAGGGGACAGTGAAAACAAGCAACTTTGTGAAAACAAGACAGCTTTGCTAATGACATCCAATTGCAGTCTCCATTATCTTCGTTTTATATAAACACTTCCCCAGTGCAGGTCTGATTCCACCTCCTTTTATTTCATTGGGTGACGGCTCTACTAATTTATATTCTGTCTGGCCCCGGTCGTATTCACGGGAGCACACATTCCTGCCTCTCTCACTCAGAATAAAGGGTCAGCAACATTTCACTCTGCACAGACAGCAGCTCCACAGTAACACTGCAGCTGCTTCTACAATCAGAAAACAGCAGAATTGTGCCTCGGTGCCTAAGATCTGTGCTGCTCTGGATGAGTTCATAGAAGACTGGATTCAACTGTAACAAACCTCCAGCTGTGAAAGAAGAAGAGATCAGTGCTCTGAGTTCACAGAAGACTGTCTTGACTGAATGCAGGGTGTGCTATGTAAACAAACAGCTCTTACAAAATAAGACTGTATAGGGAGAGGAACGACACAGTGACATGTGGTCTCAGACAGAGATGGGGGGGAACACACTGACTCGGTAGCGAGCATGAACAGTGAAGGGAGGGATGATGTCATCCCCCTTCAGTTAAGAAACACCCAGCTGGGAGGAGAAGAAACGCCCCTGGATTTGATTAGCTGAGAAGCTGAAAGTAGAATGAAACACATGAACTGATGAAGCGATACATCCCCTTTATTGGCTCAGATATACTTCCCATTGCCATCTCGGATCATGCCCCCATAATGCTGACCATGGGCGGATTTGATACATGCCCTAAGTCTAGAATATGGTGTTTTCCAGCCTATCTCTCTAACTCGGATGATTTAGGGACTATTTGATTACTCAGTGGAAACAATACCTAACAGACAACAAAGAACATGAATATGATGTCCCCTTGTTGTGGCTGACAGCAAAGGCCGTGCTCCGGGGTAGCATTATAAGCTATGTGGGCATGAAACGTAAAGATTACCAAGAAAAGTTTGAAAACCTGTATTCTAACCTTCAGAGAGCTCAAGAGGCCCATATGGCGATTCACTCTGAACAGACAAAGGTAGAATTTAGGGATGTACGAGGCTTATTAGAAGCTTTTTTACAAGGCCACTCGTTATGCCACACCAGGGTGACACAAAACAAATTCTATAGGTGGGGAGGGAGACAAAGTGCGATCTTGGCTAAAATGACGAGACCCTGGAAGACACAACCGCCTATTTCGACAGTGACGGACCTGGAGACAGGACAGGATCTCAGGGACCCTAATAATATTGAGCGAGCATTTATAACATATTATGAAACCTTATATAGCGCACCCCCATTTGATGAACCAGGTACTCGGTCATTCCTGGACTCGGTCCGGGTGCCGGGCATTTCCCAAGAGCAATGCACTGACTTGGAGCAGGAGATTACGGAGGAGGAAGTTAGGGGCGTTATCACATCTTCGGCCAGCGGTAAAGCTCCAATACCTGACGTCTTCTCGGTCGAATTTTACAAGATCCTAAAACCTGAAGTGACCTCTTACTTGACCACATTATTTAATGAAATCTATTTACGATCCCGAGAGGTGCCCTACTTTTTTGATTCTAGAACTACGTTACTTTTAAAACCAGGCAAGGACCCGGCCCTCCTCACATCATACCGGCCTATCACGCTGCTGAACCAGGACTACAAGCTACTGGCAAAGATCATAGCCAACAGGTTTCAGCAATTTCTGCTTAACATCATACATCCATACCAGTCAGGTTTTGTAGCAAATCGTCACTCGTTCGGAATGTTAGAGCGGCAACGGTGGCGATGTTAGCGGCCCAGGAACCAGACCACCCGGTATCCATGCTTTTAAGCCTGGATGCCGAGAAGGCTTTTGACAAAGTCTCTTGGCCATACTTAAGTGCTGCTCTGGTGCGAAGGGGGTTCGGGTCCGTCTTTCTTAGCTTTTTAGACCTTCTCCATTTAAACTGTTCCACCACACTGATCTTAAATGGCCACACAACTACACAGGTTGATCTGTTAAGGGGGGTAAAGCAGGGCTGCCCATTCTCGCCCATACTGTTCAACTTTTCGATAGAACGACTCCTATACTATATATCCCAAGAATCATCTATCCAGGGCATAACTAAATTCAGCCGGTCATTAAAACTCACTGCTTATGCAGATGATTTGTTATTAATGATAACCAACCCAAAACAAAATTTGTCCCATGTCCTAGAAATAGTCCGGGATAGGGGTCGCCTCTCGGGATATCAGATAAATGTGGATAAAAGTGAGGGTCTCCTTTTGAAGGGCCCTACCAGGCCCTTGTTGTCAGCCACATTTAACATACGGTGGTGCACATCATCATTAAACTACCTAGGACTCTCACTTACTAGAAATCCGGCGAACATGTACCAGGATAATATGAGGAAGTATATCTCGTCGGCGACACGCACGTTGAAAACTTGGGAAAATATTACACTCAACTTTATGGGGAGAGCAAACCTTATAAAAATGGTGGAATTTCCACGGCTGCTGTACCTGCTCCAAATGCTACCAATCTATCTAAGACCCAAGGATGAAAAATTAATCAATGTCCTCTATCGGGCGTCATTTGGCATAAAAGAGTCACGCTACTCTACTTTTTACTCGTCAACCAAACTGGGGGTGGTCCTGGGCCCCAAAGTTTTGGCTTATGTCTGGGGGCATTGGGTAGGTATTTGGCGGATTGGAAACAGACACCAGGTGTTTCCTAGAGCCATTGAGGATTTTTCCTTTCCCAATATATCCCTAATTGATTTTTTGGGGCACTTCAGTTAGCCAGACCCACCGGAGATACGTAAAATACGTTGGATCCCGGGGTATGGAATTTTGGAATAAAATGGGGGCCCTCAAAAAAATTTCGCCTCGGTTTTCTTTAACCTGTCGCTGATTCAAAATTGGGGAATTTCAGGCCGGAAAAAACCCTCTGGCATTTTTCGAAGGTTGCACGTATGGGCCTGAAACTCTAGAGGACTGGAAAAACCCCTCGACCCGAAAACCGTATAGTTGGGAGAATTACGGGAGATCTTCCCCCCATAGTGATCCCTTTTTTTTAATTATTTACAGGCAAAACCTTTAATGCCGGGGGTTTCTGAGATCAATGAGGACCAAAATGGGACAATGATTTTGACAGGACCATTTAAACCCCCCTGCTAGACAGGGACCCATACAGATTTAAAATTTTCCTATTGAGAAATTTGGCATATGGGATTCCACGCAATTAACTAGAGGGGTAGCAATTGATCCAAAATTCCTCCAAATTTTTTTTAAAATGTTTTATCTAGGGCCAAAAATTTTCTCCTCTCTCCCCTTTTTATGCGGAGATGCCTTTAAAATTGCCATAAGAGTACCTGCCCCCATTGAGGGGGGATCTAGGGGAAAATTTGCGTCAGAGGTTTTTTTTCGTTGCGGCCCCCCCGGGGTTTTGTACCTTGTTTATGGGCCTGCCCGGGATAAAAGCAATACTGGGAAAAATACCCACCTTCTTTCAGAGCCCCTGGACTAGTTCGTTTAAAAGGGGGGGAATTGCCCCCTATACAAATAGGGAGTTACAGCTCTTACATCTATTGCACCCTCAGCCGAAGGGACAATACTCAAGATGGCTGAAAACCCACAAGTCTGACTTTCCAAAGTTTATGGAGAAGTGTAACTTTCTTTTAAAAATGGATTTGGGTAGAAGACGTTGCAACTAAAGAGGAGAGGGGGAAAGTTCTTTCGTCTCTGGGGGGATTTAAGAAAAACATACACTTGGGTAAAAAGACAAAAAAAATTTCCTGTTTTGGAATGCCCTCATGGTATTTTTCGCAGCAGCTCCAAAAGAGCCTCTTCCCTTTTTGTGCCCCCAGGGGAGTCTTGGAGGAACAGACAACATTGGAAGATTTAACCCCCCCTGTTGCCCATTTGGCTACCATGAACCCCCTTTTTTTTAAAATATATACCCTAATCGGTGCGAAGACATTACTACCTTGTTGGTGTAGGATTGCTGATGAGGTGTCTACCAAAGGACCCAGATTTCCTGCGTCTAAGAGGGGGGGGCGGCGTGCGTGGGGGGGGGGGGATCTGGACGAGATTGGATAGGATGGGGAGGGGGATGGAAGGAAAATCCTGCAATTTTAAATGTTTGTTTACCTTTTTCCCCAAAATGCCATCCTGGGTGTTAATTTCCCCCCCTTATTTTTAGTAGTTTATTAAATAGGTAATTTAAAAAGAAAAAAAAAGGACCACTGATATACCTGAATGCGTCTAGATGTGCTAAAGTTAAAATATCTGCTTGGAATTAGACGTTTTATGACTTATTGTATGTTATTTTTTTTGATTGGGATGAAAAAAATTTGTAAACCTTTGTTTTTTTTTCTACCCCCAAAAAAAACAATTTAAAAAAAAAAAAAAAGTTTAAAGTGGTTAAAATGCGAACAAAGGACTTCCGGTCCGGCGCCGACAGCGGTGACGCGCTAAAGGGTCCGGGGATCGCGACCCAAAAACCCCAAAATACCCGGGAAAACCCCAGAGGCTGTAAAAAGCTAAGGAGAGGGGGAAGGGACCAAACACCGGGGGGGGAACCCCCGGGGGGAAGCTGGCACGGCAGCGCGCCAAACGCTCAAGCTGCAGCGTGAGGGGAGGAGAAGACGAAGAGGAGCGCCCGGACGCCTTCCCTAAAGGTATATACCACATCACCGGGGAGCAAACACCGAGCGGCAGTCGACCCAGCTACAATTCCCCCCCCCCTGGGCGCAATATAACTAAGGGGGGAGCGGATCCTAACAACGACCGCCATTTTCGCCCTGCTCACCTTCCCGCCACATCAGGGAACCTCCTTGGCAGCACCGCAGTGATAGTGGGGGCTCCCTCCTCAGAGGACACCGCAAAGCGGGGCACAGTCAAACCCCCAGCAACAGTCTTGACCCAGGTGACACCGACTCGCCTGGTTCTGTGGATTCCCCCACTCAGTGGTATTGCTAGTTCCAGAACCTGCATGGAGTGCTGCAATATTCATAACAGTTTTGCAATCTCTAGGTGCTAGCCCACTTGCCATCCGCATAATCCTGACAAAATGACGGTAAAAAATACACAGCCCTATCGGCCATCCCGCTACCGTGCCGCTTTACCAGGGGGGAACCTTTTTACCACTCGGCCCTGCTCTGTTTTACTTTACTGAGTACTCTAGGATTTTTCCCCTCTGCAAAGTTGCTCGGCATGTAACAATTCCACAGACATCTACTCCTCCTAAAATCTACACTCACTGCTACTCCAGAGATAACAGCCTGATTCCTATCTTATCCTCATCCACCTAAGCACCGTGAACACGGGACACAGGCAAACTTAACAGAGATTTTATGGAACGCTACCTCCAGAAAATGGGGCAGTCTAAAGCTAATAAATCACAAAATAAAAATGGGGAAGCCCTCTCCCAGGAGGGGCAAGCCAACAACTCGCCCCTAATCACGGGGCTGGGAACACAGCAGTGTCACCCAATAGCCCCCGCCGTTCTCGCACCCCTTATGGATGTCCCTGCCCCCGAGTTAACTTAAAAGGATCGTGACAGAGGTGGCGCGGCAAATAGCGCCTGACCTGCAAGAAACTCTGGCTGCAACAGTATCGCATGTGTTTGTGCAAATAAAAGGAGATATTAGAGAGCACGGGGATAAGTTGGAGATCCTAGAATTTTTAAGTCCAATTTAAAATGGGGTAGGAAGGGTTGTGTTCCAATTGAAAGATTTTCCATAGAAAATAAAAAATGGGGGGAAAAGATTTTAAGCCGGAAATCGTCCAGGGGGCCCAAAACTTGAGAAAATTGCCCCCCCGGATCAGTACCTCAACCCTTGACTAACATATGGCAGCATGTTCTTCCCGATCTACTTGGGCTCTCCAGACGATGCTGGGTAGAAAGAGCCCACAGGCTGGGTTTCCCAACCTGAGAGGGGATAGAAGTGAGATCCAAACAGATGAAGAACATCACTCCAATAGGCAAAGACCAAAAAAAAAATACTTGAATTTTTCCCACAAGCCCAAAACTTAGAGCGTTCAAACTTTCAACGGATCTATTATTTCAGGGCAATAGACTCTTAATTTTTGAAGACTTCTCAGCTGAGGTCGCTAAACGCCGGAGAGCCTTTTCGACCATCTGCATGACATTATTTAAGAGACACGAAAAATTTGCATATTTTTACCTGGCGGGTTTTTCGGCTTTTTCATAAAAACGGCAACTCTCCCCCTCAAAACCCCGGGGAAGCCCAGGCATACTTTTGGATAAAAACCCCCGCTTAGGGGGCTTCCCCAACATTTATCTCAAGGGAGAACCTCTGAGGGGTATTCGCCCCCCCCCCTCCCCCCAAAACTTTTTTCCCGACTGGGGAAGTCCCCCTTCACACTGAATACCGAAAGAACAAAAGAAAGCGCCCGGCCTCGGTTTGATACCCCACTCTAAAAACTAGTGGAGGATGTTTGGGTTAGACCCTAATGTTGAGGGCGCTTGGTTTCTACTTGAAAGGTTACCCACTAAAAGGGGAGATGCCTATTTAGGGGCCTCTTTGGTTCCAGTTGTGACGCCAATTTACAGGCAAAAAGATCTACAAAGCAAACTTTAGTCAATGTATATTGTTAAAAGACCCAAATTCCCAGGGTTGATGTATATACATACTCTTCGAGATAAGCTGGGTGCCGTGGCACCACCAATTTTAGGTATACTAAGAGGTCATTTGATGCTCAGAAAGGAGCAGTTATGCATAGTTTGTTGTAGCTAGCATGGCGGAAAAAAGCGAAGTCCTTCAACACTGTGTCATTGAGGAGGAAGGACCTCTCCCCTCCTCCATGAGGTGTAATTTGGAAAATACGATGTACCTGTCTACATATGTGATTTGTTTACTTATTGTAATAATTATTGTTAGTTCTAATGTTTTCACGGAGAGCCAGCTGCCCGATCTATACGGAACCACAGATTCTTTGTCACGACGCAATAGCCCTCAGTTTTGCGCATGCCAACATCTATTAAACTCTGAAATATACCAAGATAACACCCCCCCCCAAAAAGATGTTAAATCTCGTATTCTGGAATGTCAAAGGGCTAAGATCCCCAGAAAAAAGGGTAATGGTCCTGAGACACCTGAAAAAATTACACTTTGATATCGCATTGCTCCAGGAGACCCACTTGGAAAGGGAGGATTTTTTTAGGTTTAGGAAAATGTGGGTAGGAAATCTTTATGGATCCCCAACAGTAGAGAAAAAAGGTGGAGTTATAATACTTCTCCACAAAAATCTCAAGTACACTGTACAGTGACGAAAATACAGATCCGAATGGCCGATATGTGAGGCTCCTATTGTCAGTTGCAGATACCCGGATCGCCATATATAATATCTACGGCCCTAATGGGAAAATACGTTGTTTTTTAAGGAATTAGCTGAAAAAATATTACCGGATGACACCCTTCTTAAAATCGTAGGTGGAGATATGAATACAGTCCATAGTTGTAAGGGATCCGTCAGGGGCGCACGAACAGACACGGACTGCGTGAGGCCCTGACACTGATCCCAACCCCTGTCCCTGCCTTTTGGGGTGCCGACCTCCTTAATAAGGTCGGCCCAACCAGAAGACTGAACACAACTGAATAGCGTGGAACACATAAGACCACATAAAAACAAAAGACAAACACAATAAGGGATTGCAGATGCAGCCAAGTCGGTAACTATGCGTGAACGCGGTACAAAGTCAGAAGGCAGAAGAATAGAACGTAAAACAGCAGAGTAAGATAACCAGGGAGGCACAGATAAAGAGGGCGATTATAGGCAGAACAAACCAAAATAGACAGGCAAGGAAAAGAGAAGAATGAACCCTTATAATCACCTTCCAGAGAACTAGACACAACAATAGGAGGAAACAAATAAAGACCAGATAGGAAGGTAGAGCTGTCATCACCAGAGCAAGAGCCATGGTGTTAACCCGTGGAGTAGCTGGACGATTCCTGCCCGGGCGTCGGTCCAGCAATCAATCAAGATACATGGAAGAAACCCTCGTTCACCACTATATGAACACAAATGTAGACACTATTGTGTCAAGTCCGTATGGTTGGTTAAACCACGGCGCGATCGTCGCACGCCATGGCCGGCGACCAGAACCTCAACGCTGGGGTTCTTTCTGGCTGATCATGACAGTACCCCCCCCCCTTATGAGGGCCACGACCCTTAACAATGCGCTCTATGTTTAGCAAGAATGAGACCTGGTGAATTCTTCCTTTCCAGCTTGGGGGCATTTTTGCAGATGAGACTTCGGAGGGCGGACATATTTTGGTCTGTTCGTGGCAGTTTTTACTAAGTTTGTTTTATTTTAGTTGGGCTTTTTTTTAGAGTCTTATGACTGCCTACCCTACTGTGAGCACAGTCTGAATTAATAACGTCGTTTTCTATTTTCGTATTATCACCTGTATGGCAGAAATACGTGAAGTGGAACCATCGTCACGGCAAAAGCGGGCAGCTTGGATGGAGCAGAATTTGTAAACTGTAGTTGAGGACACAAATCTGAAGGCAAGGTGTGACCACTACACCCGAGAAAGGAATATTTTCAGGTTTTCTCATTGACAGATGGCATAGATTCCTCGTCTCAGGGGCAGGACGAGTTAGAGCTTTAGTGCCCCCGGAGGAGGCTCTATAGGACACAACATCAGTCTGGTGTGGAGTAGATGTTCCCCCAACTATCCCATCCAAGACGCTAGAATTACATTCTGAAATATCATGAGCATTAATTACAGCACACACCAAGGATGCACTGTCTTGAATGAGCACCACATGAGTCACCCCAAACATTTATTTTTTTTTGATCAACTCGGTTGGTTCTTCCAGTTGGAACAACTATTATGGAGGCTGAGCCAGGCAACCCAAGAAATAATATCTGCAAAGTTTTTCTCCAGACAAAAATGAAAGTTTTTTCAGTATGCGAACTCCCAACATCAAAGTGACCTCAGCAGTACAAAATTTTTTCTTCCTTCCCCCCGTTAGTGGAGGTAGAATCTACACCTGAAACAAAAAATGGAGAACACAAAGCAACAATTTCCAAACCCAATGCTTTAGCAACAGCCATACAGATGAAATTCGCAGCTGCAACCCGAGTCAATCAGGGCACGACAAGCAAAAGTCTTGAGCTAATAACTAAGTTTACGGGGCAAATCAAACGTGTTACATAGTTAGGAGTACCTGTACTCCGAGTTACCTTCCCTGGAAATCGTGCAGACGTTCTGGTGTTACCTTGGGGTGAATTAGGCCTAATAGGACAGTCTCTCAGGAAATGGTCAGGCTTCCGCAATAAGGCACAAGGCGTTCTCCAAACGGTGTCTCCTCCTGGTGGCAGCAGACGTAAACCAACACCGGCGAGTGGGTTCTTCTCCAGAAAGACTAGAGGGATATGGGAGAGAAGAACACTCAAAGAAGGAAGAAGCAGGTTTTAACAGGAAAGCCCTTGAACTTGAGCTGAACAGTTAAACCCTCTCGTTTCCCTGCTCTCTCCTTTAGTCTTCTCTGTCAAGAGTCCACAGCTGAGTCCATAAAGCCACTCAGTCTCAGGGATTGGATTGGCTGACCATAGCATCTTCTCGGCATCAGACAGTCCCCTTGTCTTAAAAGGGTCCTCTCAGAGGTTGGTCAGACCACCCGGTCACTTACACCATTGGCGGACTCGGAACAGTAGTCTTCAGCCGAGCGCGGCCCTGCTGAATAGCTAGCAAATGATCTCTGCCCATGCCACATGGGTTAATCATAAACCTGTCCTAAAATCCAAAAAAAAATCTGTCCTAGATCTCCACTCAGGGGCTCGAGGGAATAGGCTAAAGCCCATATCCTGAGTGGGCCCCTTGAGGAGAGACACAAACAACTTCTACTCTCTCAGCCTCAGTGGAAAATAATTGAAGCGCGAAAAAAAAACAATTCTTACATGATTCCATAAGGGTTCGGAAACCTGTCAGATTTTCCGTCAAAGCGATCAGGAAGAAGCATCTTAGACTTATGACTTATGCTAGGATTCCACAAAAACAGTGGGAGCAGGTAGTGGTACCCATACGGGTGCGGCAATCCAGGTACCGGGATTCGTTATGGACATCCCAGAACGCTGACACAGACTTGATTAAATATGCCCCGCCATGCCCTGAAGCTGAGTTGTCAACACATCCAAGCGGTCTGTGTCCTCGACAAGTCGGTACTCATATTGAACCGGACGAGGAGAGTCGACCTGGGGTAGGGCCTGTTATAATGTAAGGTATCCGTCAAGGGCGCACGAACAGACACAGACTGCGTGAGGTCCGACCACTGCCTGCCCAACCCCTGTCCCTGCTTTTTGAGGGTGTCCCGACTCCTTGAATAGGTATCGGCCCCACTAGAAGACTGAACACTATACTGAATGGCGTGGAAACACAAGACGCAGACAAACAAAACAAACACAATAACGGCTGGTCAAGCAAGACAAGTCGGTAACTATCGGGAAACGCGGTACAAATTTCAGAAGGAAAGAAGAATAAACGTAAAACAAGCAGCCTAAGATAACCAGCGAGCCACAGAATAATGAGGGCGAGTTATAGGCAGAAAAAAACCCAAATATAACAAGCAAGGAGAAGAAGACAGAAAACCCTTAAATCCCCTTCCGGGAAGAACTAAGGACAAAGGCAATAGGAGGAAGAAACAGAAGACCAGATGGGAAAGGGGGTAGAGCGTCATTACCAGAGCAAGGACCCCAGTTAACCCGTGGAGTGCTTTGGAGGATTCCTGGCCCGGGCGTCCGGCCAGGAATCAAATCAAGATAGCAGGGAAGAAAACCCATTTCACACTAGTGAACACAAATTTTAGACACTATTTTCAAAAACCACGGCTTACGTCGCAACGGCCATGGCCGGCGACCAGAACTCAACGCTGGGGTTCTTTCTGGCATGATCATGACAATAGTAGTGGGGAAGACAAATCCCACTCCACGGGTAATAAATGGTCCACCTTAGCAGACTTTTTGGAAACCACTCATCTCCTTGATGTGTGGAGATCAATTTATCCGGAAGGCAGGGACCTTACTTTTTTTTCCCCTCCACACCGCACGTGGTCACGCATCGACTACTTTCTGGCCTCCCCTGAATTGACGGCCAGGGTGAAATCGGTGAACATTGAGGATCTAGTTATATCGGATCATTCTCCGATAACCATGGAAATATATGATTTCACCCCCTAGGGGAATGAATATAGGCTTTTTCCTCATACTTGTATACTGGCAGCGTTACTTCGACACGGCATCGATTGGGTTAAGAATACGGATACCTACTCTAACGTAGCCATAGAGGCTAGGCTGGTGTCGCCATGAAATCTAAGTGCACTCCTGCACACACCATACAGGGCCTTAACTCCTATTGCCCGACAGGGATTGGTGATTAGAGATACTATTAGTACCTGGAAAGTGGCCAGAAAAACTTTTTGGCCTTCCTTATCAGTCCAGTAAATTTCTATCATGGAGAGGACATCCAGAGTTTGCTCCCGGGAGCGAGCAGGGGTATCTTCCACAGTGGAAGACGTTGGGTCTGGATAACGTTTCCCAGCTAGTGAATACTAGAGAGCAACGGTTCCTCTCTTTCAAAGAACTACAGTCTCAGTTCCACCTGGAACAGACACAACAATTTGCCTATAACCAAATTATGAGCTTTGTGAAGGCCAAGGTAGGACCCGTATCAACCTTTATCAGGCCCACTTGTTTTGATAGACTAGTTGGCCCAGCGAGCTCCCCACATTCATTATCCGTACTCTATAATGGTCTCCGACAGCCTAGTGATGGAAAAACAGCCTCAGGAGTCTTTAGAGGATGGGAACGGGATCCCCAACAGGTATTCCCAGAGGCTTTTTTCTGAGGGGATGGGTGAGGTTGGAAAAAACGAAAACAGATGAATCCTGGAGAGGACACTTTTTTTGCGCATTGCTCATAAGCTTTTTATGGATTTAATTTTCCCACCCCCCCCGTCGTGCCCCTGATCGCTTTAACGCGTGTCCCAAAATGGCCACCCCCTCCACGGGTTTTGGGACATATTTGTGGTGGTGCCCCGAGGTACAGAGCTTCTGGTCAATCTTGACCTCTGAAATAAGAGGTAAATTAAGAAAACCATTGCCATTAGATACAAGACTTATCTTGTTTCATAACCTTCCAACCGACTCGAAAAGATCCCACAATAATAGAATTTTACATCTAATTATGCTGGCAGCCAAGAGATGCCTGCTTTGTGCAAGGTTTTTCAAACCAGGTTTTTCCTCATTGGATAACGTAATGCAAACAGTTAAACATCATATGCTTAAAAAAAACTTAAAAGTTTAAAGAAAAGGAAACCCAGGCAAGAGATTTTTTAAAAGTTGGCGGGTTTTTTTCGAAGGTTCCTGACGGATGCAGAGATTCCTCTATTGTAAAACCCCTTTTTTAAGCCCACTTTGGTAGTGGCGAACAAAAAAGCTAGGTTCACTAGGCAGGGTGCAAAAAAGTAGAGTGAGGTTTTCTTGAAATTTTTTGGCAGGCGGGTATGAAGAAAATAAGATTTAGTATAAAGAATAAAATACAGGGTTTCCTGTTTCGAAATTTAAAGGCTCATGTTTAAAATTGTTATGTTAATGCTTTTACCTCAGGTTAATTTTAAGAGCATACTACAGAGAGTCCCCCCTTTTCAACATAAATCTTTATTGGCCGACTATAAGATTTTGTGGACTACGGTATGAACCTGGCCACATAACAAAACCAAAAAACTTTACAGGTTTTTTTTTACTATGTAAATGCTTTTTCCTTGTGTTGTAAAAACTTTTCAGGTATTTGTGGTTTTATAATTTTTAATTGCAAAAACCAATAAAATCTCTTGATACAAAAAAAAGATGTGATACAACACACAATCTCTGGACAGTTATGGCTCAATTTTTTTTAAGGGGAAGCGCCATTTTTTTTTTTTGTCCTGAAAGCTTTTGAAGGGCTGTCCCCAAGGAAAGAAATACCCAAAATTTGGATTTTTGTAATGCACTTTTTATCAAATTGTGGTGGGGTTTTTTCCCCCAGTTCTACACGAGTTCTACTAAAAATCTTTTGATGAGTAAGCTTTATTAAATTCTGTGTGGAGCCCAGGGTCGTTGGCAAATGGTTTGGCTTTTTCAGGGCACCTTTGAAGCCCACCCCCTTTGGTCCGCCTCCAAGGCTTTTAAACAGGGGGTGGAAAATGGTTTATTGAACTAAGCGATTTAACACTAAACAACAATAAACAACAAAGAATACCCCCAGCAGGGTAATATTAAAGGGGTTTTCGGGGATTCAAAAAGGTGTTTTCTATCGGGGCAGTAAAAAAAAAAGAAGAAAAGTGGCTAAGTGTCCCTTATGCTGTCCGCTAAAATCGTTTTTGGGACAACCCTAACATAAAACTTCTACCCCCTGAATAACCTTTATCCCCTTTTTCTCAAATAAATCCGACAAAAAAACTAAAACCAAATATAGAAACACCTTTAAAACCCACCTTTTGGGCATCCCAAAAAAGAAATAACAAACATTCAATTTGTATTTGTCAAAAAACTACAAGTCCCAAAGTACCCCCCAAAACGGGCTGAGATGAGAAACGAGTATTTCACTACCCATAAAACTAAAAACGACAGGACAAACAACCCAAACACAGACAACAAGACAAATAAATCTTCATACTGCTCAAGTGCCTTTTTTTCAGTGAGCTTTATAAAGACCTATAAAGACCTTATGAGCTAAGGTGTGTGGCCAGATCAGCCTAAAAGCAAGCGTCTTGAGCAAGTGTTAGGCAGTCCTCCAAAAACAACAACAACCCAAAACAACATAACAAAAGACCCCCTTGGGGACTAATAGAGGAAAGTTTAAAAAGGGCTGGAGGAAATTTCTGCCACTTGTAAAAAAAAAGCACAGAAAACATTTAGGCTTTTTTTTTTTTACAGGGTGAAGGAGAGCAGCTTTTTAACAAGAAATGTTGCTGCTCAACTACAGAGAAAGAAGACTACATGCAGCAAAGGGAAAGGCACAAAAAACATCACAATTTTAAGTTTAAAAATTTTCCCCGGGGCCCCCCCCTTTTTAAATTTTTTTCAAGTAAACATTTTTGAGTTTTTTTTTAATTATAGTTTATGCATTTTAAAATTAATAGAAAGACTTTTACATTGAGTATCCAATCAATGTTTCCGAAGTCAAAAATTTGTAGGGGTTTTACCTGGTTGTGTGACAGTCTAACACCAAAAACCTACCCCGGTTTGAGCGCTTATTTAGGGGTACAGGCACACTAAATTACACAACTTTCTTCCCTGATTTGTGGACTAAAGGTAGTTAAGCAGGAGCGTTTGCAGCCCAAAATGAAGGGGTCTTTTTTGGGGGCAGGTATCCCTCAACATCACTTTTAGCCCCCTTTTTTTTTTTTTTAAGGGGGAAAATTTTAAAAAAAACTAAAAAAAAAACACCCTTTAATTTTTCAAATAATCTGACAGAATTGCAGTGAAGGTTACACACTTTGTGGTATTGAGTGACAGCACAATTGACAGTGTTTCTGAAGCGTATAACTCCTCTGGGTGAATTTCACAAGCTCTCAGTGTCCCGTTCTTGTCTTACACACATATCAGCACCTCTGTGGGGGAACAATAGCTGTGACCGCCTGACCTGCCATAACCAAGCTCAGTCCCCTAGATAGACACAGAAACATTCACAACCCACCTAGATGAAGGTAAGCTCTCCTGTCTGCAAAAACCCACCACCCATTATCTAAAAACCTAGAACTTCAGGGGAAATTAACCATTTGTAATTTTAGATTTATACACAGTGGTCTTCAGGTTACTATAGTCTCAGGATACAATAATTTCAACATACAGTGGCCCTTTTTTCCCAGGGCATTGGGAAAAATTGAAAAACCACACTCACTATACAATGTCACAGACAGAACTGCGGGAAATGTGATTGACTGGGAAAGCTGGCCAATCAGTATGGGCATCTAAATTGTAAAGCAAATGTATTAGTGAAGGGCATGCACTGATTGTTGGTTTAATACGTCCCACGAAAGTGGATACTACGTTTTGGGACCGCTCTTTACATTGCCAAAAGACCCGCTCTTGTGGACACTGGTAACACGGCTTTTTTTATTTTTTGGTACATTGTATAAAAGTATATGATCAAGAAGCTCCTGCCTCTACATAGAAAATTTTTTCCAGCTTCCAGCAGTCCTTTTTTGACTTTTTTGTGCCCCGGGCTATTTTTTTATTATATTGGTTTTATCTATATTGGTTATCTGCTTAATTTTTGATCTACATTTTGTATTATGTTGGGTGACATTTTACTAGTTTTTCATAGTTATAGTCTCAAGTTACAATGGTTTTAATTTACAGTGGGAACCAATTAACTTGAAGGACCACTGTAGTAATAAAATAATGTAACAGACTGAAATGAAAGTTTAAAAAACATTTTAAAAGTTTACAAAAGGGGTTTTTTTAAACAGTTGGAAAAAAAATTTTAAAGGGTTTTTAACCCCCATAAGGACCTTTTTAAAATATCCAGCACAAACCAATACAAAATTCTGTAAAAAAACCTTTTTTTGAGAAAAAAACAATGCATCTTCCCTTCCAGATGTTGCTGTTCTCCCCAGTGCTCTGGCTTCGGCTGCTGATAGTGTTGCCCACATCTGTTATTTCCACTAATCCTTAGTCCCATCTCTTTTGCCTTTTGGGGCCCAAAGGGCCCCAATGTTGTAAATTGTTCAGGAACAAATCTGTCATCCATCCTAATCCTTCCACCCCTGGTAACAGATTTTCTGGACCTTTCCAGCTGTTCCTTACATACTTTACCTGCTCTCCATAACCTCTGGAGGCTCCGTACAATTCTTCTGGCTCAGAATGCAATCTTGCAAGTAGAAGATGGATCCTGGAAGGGCTTGCAGAGTCTGCAAATCCTGGACCTCAATAGAAATAAAATAGGAAATCTAAGTGTGAGTTTCTCCTTGGGTCTTGATTCCTCAGATCTTTTTTCTTGCAAAAAAATTTTTTTGCTTGTATTTTTCCAAATACAGTTTCCCAGACTTTGCATAAAAACTGGATTATTTTAAAACTCAAGGGAAATCTTATTTTTGGTCTGGATCCTGGAGCTTTTAGGTTTCTAACTAAACTCCTCAAACTTGACTCCAAAACAACCTGTTTTTAAAACTTTTAAAGAATGATGGGCTTTTCATTTTTTAAAACCCTTTAATTCCTTTATTTTTTCAGGGGAAACAATCAATGATTTTCCCTTCAAAGTGTTTGCACCTCTCCAGTCTCTCATGTTCCTAAATCTGCAAAACAACAAGTTACGTCACCTCCGCTTTCAAACTCTGAGTAGCTTGCCATCATTTGGGACTTTGCTTTTGCTGTCGTCAAATCCTTGGGAAGTGATTTTTTGGGTTTTGCACGTATGTTTGGCAAAAAATGGAATCCCCCCCAGAAAATCATTCTACAAGATGGAAAAGATCTATACTGTGCAGATCCTCCAGCATTGAAAGGGAGAGCCCTCACCTCACTGGACACACAACTCTGTGTAGCAGAAACTGTAACTGTGCTGATGATCACCTTAACTGTGGCAGTCACTGTGGTGGGGGCCATAGTAACTGCAGAAAGAAGTCGCAAAAAGAGCTCCAGAAATCAAGGGAATGAAATATCTGTGCAAGAATAATGAGACATAACATCAAGACAATAATCGCCACTGTTCTGATATTATTTAGGACTTTCTACGTCAGATGGACAAATTAGCAATACAAGAAAACCATATTTATGTACATTGTCTTACTACTTATATGTACGTTATTCATTTATATAGCACCATTATATTCCATAGCCCTGTACAGAGATGGTCATCATTCACAATTGAGATTTTATATATATATATATATATATATATATGTATTGTGTAACTAATATAATAATATATAATAATATATATATGTATATATATAAAATATATATATATATATATATTTTATATATTTTATAAAATAGAAAAAAGGCAACACTCAAAACTTAAAGATTACCAGTGGGTGCCAGCATTGTTCACTCCCCTCACGAGTCCACGCAATATATGAAAGAATAAAGTAGTTTTTTTCACTTCTTTCACTTTAAATCGGAGTGCTGCATTTACTCTTATATATATATATATATATAATATATATAATTAATATATATATATATATATAATATATATATATATATAATATATTATAATACATACATATTATATATATATGCAAAAAGTTAGTTTGTCTAGTTTGCTGTATCAATGTGTGTGTAATATGTAATGTTATATATATATATATTATAATATATATATATATAAAATATATAATATATTGATACAGCAAAACTATAAAAACTAACTTTTGCACTTACCACTTTTCAGTGCTAAAGGTGAACATTAAACGTTCCCTTTATAGTCACATACTAATCAGATTAAACTGTGTTATTAACTTATACAGTTGAAACCAGAAGTTTACTTACACTATATAAAAAGACACGTAATCATGTTTTTCTCACTATCTGACATGGGATCAGAATAAGCCTTACCTGTTTAGGTCAATTAGGAACCAAAATTAATTATATTTGCCAAATGCCAGAATAATGAGAGAGAGAGAATTTTTTAAGGAATTCTTATTACTTTCTGCAAAGTCAAAGGTTTACATATATTTCATTAGCATTTGGTAGCTTAAACTCTATAACTTGGGTCAAACGCTTTGGATCCTTCCACAAGCTTCTCACAATAGTTGTTATGAATTTTGGCCCATTCCTCCTGACAGAACTGGTGTAATTGGGTCATGTTTATAGGTCGCCTTGCTCACACCTGTCTTTTCAGCTTTGCCCATAAATTTTCAATAGGATTGAGATCAGGACTTTGTGATGGCCACTCCAAAACATTGACTTGATTATCCTTAAGCCACTTTGTATACAGTTTGGCAGTATGCTTCTAGTCATTGTCCATTTGGAAGACCCATTTCTGATCAAGCTTTAACTTCCTGGCTGATGTCTTGAGATGTTGCTTCAGTATTGCCACATACTCTTCTTTCCTCATGACGCCATCTGTTTTGTAAAGTGTGCCAGTCCCTCCCCCAGTACAACAACCCCCCACCAGGATGCTGCCACCCCCCTGTTTCAGTTGGGATGGTGGTCTTAGGCTTCCAAGCTTCTCCCTTTGTCCTCCCAACGTAACAATGGTCATTATGGACAAACAGTTTTGTCAGACCATAGGACATGTCTCCAAAAATGTAGGTCTTTGTTCCTGTGTGCATTTGCAAACATTAATCTGGCTTTTACATGTTTCTTTTGGAGTAATGACTTCTTGCTAGCAGAATGGCCTTTCAGCCCATGTTGATACAGTACTCGTTTCACTGTGGATAATGACACAATCTTACCAGGTTCCGCCAACATTTTCACAAGGTCTTTTGCTGTTGTTCTTGAGTTGATATGCATATATTGGACCAAAGCATGTTCATCTCTGAGACACAGAACCCGACTCCTTCCTGAGCAGTATGATGGCTGGACATTCTCATCTTGTTCGTACTTGCGTATAATTGTTTGTACAGATGAATGATGCACCTTCAGGTATCTGGAAATTGCACCCAAGGATGATCCATAATTGTGCAAGTCCACAATTCTCTTCCTGATATCTTGGCTGACTTCTTTAGACTTTCACATGATGTTACACACAGGAGCCGTGTGTTTCTGGTGTGATTAAAACACATCCACAGGTGTGTCTCTAATTAACTCGGGCTGTCCCACATTGTTTAAAGGCATAGTAATCCTAGTGTATGTAAACTTTTGACTTAGAAGAAAGTAATAAAAATGCCTTAAAAAATTCTCTCTGCCTCATTTTCCTGGCATTTGGCAAATATAAATAATTTTGGAAATCCTATTGACTTAAAACGGGTAAGGTTTATTCTGATTTCATGTCAGAGAGTAAGAAAAACATGCATATGTGTCTTTTAATATAGTGTATGTAAACTTCAGGTTTCAGCTGCATATGATGTAGTATAGCTGGCCCACACTACCAAATGTGTGTACATTTATACTGTATGTATTGTAGCAGGGCGACTTCAGGTCACATGTCTCTGCCACAAGGTTGTTTACAGCAGGATACATGGCTACAACTATAGCCATAGCAGCCATTGCAACTGCTATAGGGCCTAGAGGTTGAGGGGGCCCATTCAGGTATAAGAACATTGTCCCTTTTTTGAAGGGAACAAGTAGTTGGTGGTTTTCTGCTCTCCAGCACTACTATGTGGGTTCCCTGGTATATGGCAGTATTATTTATTCTTTTAATTATTGCTACTTATGCTGCTGTTTTAGTTTATTGTCATTAGCTAGTGGTGCCCCACCTCATTTTGCTTCTCTAATTACTGTTCTCCTTGTCTGGACTGTCAGTTAAGGTGGACGGCCATTTCTTGGTCGGTTAGCAGTTGTGCCATATGCTTTCCATTTACAGATGATGGATAAAACAGTGCTCCGTGAGATGTTCAGAGTTTGGGCTATCTTTTTAAAACCTAACCCTTCAATACACTTTGTCACAACTTTATCCCTGAGTTGTCTGGTTTGTTCCTTCATTTTCATGATGCCGTTTGCTCACTAATGTTCTCTAACAAATCTCTGAGGCCTTTACAATACAGCTGTAGTAAAACTGAGAATAAATTAAATATAGATCTACTCTATTTCCTAACTAGGTGACTTTTAAAGGCAATTGCTTTCAGTGAATTTTGTTTAGAGGTATCAGAGTACAGGGGGCTTAATACATTTGCACACCACACTTTTCAGTGTTTTGATTTGCAAAAATCTAGAAATGCCTATATAATTTTCCTTACACTTCACAAATACTTGTTACTTTGTGTTGCTCTATCACATAAACTATCAGTAAAATATAGTTAAAGAGAGTACTTATCACCTCCACACAAACACAAAAATTAATAGTAGATGAAATTATAAGACTTTTCTCAAATACATGTTGTAAGCAAATCAGAGAATTAACCTCAGTATTACCAGGGGACAGGTTTTACTTTTGGCTGTAACATTTAAAAAAAAAAAAAAAAGTTAGGAAAAGTTCAAGGAGTATGAATACTTTTGCAACCCACTATATATAATATTATATATATATAAATAATATTATATTAAATTATATTAATATTATTTTCTTGAAATAATATGGTCACTTAATGACACTTTTGCCACTTCAAAGAATATGGGCATAAGACATTGGCAGTGAGTGGGACGGAGAGCTGATGGCGTGGTGGATTTACCACCTGCAAAATATTCTCATTTGTGACCTGAGAGTGTCCTAAATGGGATATAGTGTTAGGGGTTATACTTGTGTTGGGTTAACAGTAGTGGGTTGCCATGGCAAACCAGGGAGTATGGTGGCCTGATTATGGAAAGGGAACAGTTAATAGTTCAGGCAGGCAGTTTGGGCCTGTGTATGTAGTGTGTTGTGAGTAAGGAGGAGCTGGGAAGCCAATCAGCAAGCTCGAGGGGTGGAGCCGGGCTGAGGAGAAGGGGTACCAGCTTGTGCAGAGGGGGAAGCTGCAGTTGGTGAAAGTTAGGGTATGTTCACACAGCTGATTTTGACGCTGTTTTCACAGAGGTTATGTGGAGTGTTTCCGCTCCCAAAACAGCATCAAAAAAGCCTCCAAACCAACCATTTTCATTGATTCCTATGTAAAACAGCGTTGTAGTTCAAACACACAATGACGTTTTTAAGTGCGTTTTAGGTTCTTTTTTGGAAGCTGTTAAGAATCAATGAAGAGCTTAAAAACCTCAGTGCATTTTTAGACATATTTCTTGACACGTTTGTGACTCGTTTATGGAGCGTTTTTCGCTGCGGTTTTTGCCCTAGCTATTAATTTGTATGGGTGAAAACAGTGTTGAAAACCTTGCCCAAAACCTCTTCTAAAGAAGCGTGTTTCAGGCGAGGTTTTGAAGCTGTTTTGGGGTGCTGAAAAATCAGCGTCCAAATAGCTGTGAGAGTCAGTCAGAGGAGAGGAGACAGTGACAGGGAGGAAGAAGTGCGCCTCTCAAAATTTGCAGTAGCCATGAGGGTTGGAAGATATTATTGGCTGTCTTTCGGAGAGAGTAGAAATCCATGTCCTTGTATATAGGTGCAATTTGTTAAAAGCAGAGTAAATCCTGGAGAGGCTGGGGGAGGTCCTAACTTTAAAGTCAGTGAGTGTCCGGAGGAAAGGCATAGATCCGGGGAGCAGCAAGAAGTTCAGCAGGAGGCCTGAGCCATAGTGGAGGAAACCACTAAAAACGGTCATGTAGAGCAGTGAGGTGGGGAAGGGGAGGACCCCTCGTTAGCTGTGTGTGGATGCTGAATCTGCTGGGTGCCGGGACACGAGCGTCCTGTATATACTGCAACAGCCACTATGGACAAGAGTAAAAGCCTCATCACTTCCAGAACAATTGTCGTGTCAATTGATTATCGCCAGTGCGCCATACGTCTCAAACACTGCGCCTCTTCCTGCAACTCAAAAGAACCCTTAAGGGTGGTTGCCATGGGCAACGGGCGGATTCGGTAAGACTGTACCAATTCTGTATTTTGGACTTATTTCTGGTTCTGACAAAAAAATTCTGATGCAAAATATGAGTCAAAATCCGCTGTGTGAATCCAGCCTGGATTGAATGGATTGAAAAGCGATGCGTAAAACATATCCAAAGACGTACCCAAAGTGTGCCGCGTCTTTGGATGCATTTTCTGTGCTGCAGAAACGCATCCTATAGTTTTAAATATACTTTTAAATAGAGCATACATAATAATGTGTTTAATACTAAAGGGGTTTTTGCATAAGGCTTCAGAGAGCCTGCTTATTACAGCTAGCTTCAGGCTATCACATCCTGTTCAGGCTCTAGGCAGTTCTACAGCAGTGACTGACATTTCAGCTCTGCTATTCCTAGCTGAGCTTGTTAGAGGGACATTGGAGAGGTTTTAACACCAGTGCACAAGACTACAGAGCTCTTAGGGTATGTTCACACGGCTTATTGCGACACTTATAGTATGCGCCGCAATACGCCGGGTGTTTTGGAAGCACAAGCTCATCAGTGCGTAAATCCAAAACACGGGACCCGGCTGGCCCCATCGACATGCATTGTCAGCGGCACGTAAACGCTGCTAACAATTGACATGTCAATTCTCCCTCTGCGCGTACAGTACGATTGTATTGTATGTCCGGGGAGACGACACGTAATCCATAGCTCTCTATGAGAGCTATGAATTACCGTAATTGCGGTGCGCACTCCACCGTGTATAAAGCGCAATGCGCGCCAAAATACGTAGCAATTTAAGCCGTGTGAACATACCCTTAGGCGATGTTCACACGGCTTAACTGCGGGGCGTAATTCCGCCCCGCAATTACGCTGTGGGGGTGGGACGGGAGCGGGGGAACGAGCGGGGGGCCGGCGCTTCGCCGGCCCATAGACAGTCATTGCTAGCGGCGCGTATACGCTGCTAGAAAGTGACCTGTCATTTATATCCCCCCACGGCGTATTCGCCGAGCAGGGAGAGGAGACGTAATGCATAGTTCTCTATGAGAACTGTGCATTACCGTAGTTACTGGGACGGATTCAGCCCGTAATTGGCGCACTCCGGCCCGTAATTACGGACTGAATTACGTCCCAGAATAAGCCGTGTGAACATGGCCTTACAGGTCAAAGTTTGTCAGTAAGAAATATAAACATGCTCCTGTGCTGCTGATTAGACACATCAGGGAGTGATGTCACCATTTTTGCAAGGGCTCTAGAGCAGGGAGAGGTGGTCCGTAACCTAGCAAACCATCTGTAAACAAGCGGGAGATAACTGCTCTAACTCTGAACTGAATTTTAAGTAAAGTGAATTCAATACTGAGGCTAGAAATAAGTGTCTATGTCAAAAAAATGCTATAGCCAAGTTTCAGAAAATCTGGGGTCCCTAGTTGGATTCCCCAGGCTTACCATCCAGACCACTTTTGAGAGATACACTGTGTTTTTGAATATGTTTTTTGATCTGTAAAACATATTCAAAAGTGCTGCGTAAAACGCATCCAACACACACCCAAAGTGTGCTGCGTGTTTGGATGCATTTTTACTGCAGCAGAATCGCACCCTAGAGTTTTAAATAAGGTGTCTGCTGCATCAAACGGATCAAGAATTGACATGAGAATTCTTGGAACGGATCCGAAAGACGCATCAGAAAGACGCAAGTAAATGACACATAGGCGATCAGACGTCTGAACGCCGATGCATGTTTTTCATTGAAACTAACGTAAATCCCACTGCACATTGTTAGACACGTGTTTGGGTCCGTTTAGGGTCTGAAATACGGATTCACATACGCATCTAAAAAACACTGTGTGAACATACCCATAGGCTCAAACTCTTATCTGTGTCCAACTATTAAGCGTTAGACCACCTTATGCTCTTGTGTCTACCTTTCTTATGAATGTGTTGGGAAGAACTGTGCTATGGGAGGAGGGTCCCCCTTTTTTTCTTTGTGTTGTGCCTATTTGGTACTGTTTTGTGCTATAAAAATCTAATTGTAAAAAATTACTTCGGCATGTTGTTATGATGCATTTGCTCCTGAGGGTATGTGCACACGGCGTATTGGGGTGCATATTGTACGCGGCGCAATACGTGCTGATGAGTGCGTAATTCCAAAGCACGGGGGGCCGGCCCCATTCACATGCATTGTCAGCAGTGTGTATGCGCCGTGAACAACTGACATGTTACTTCCCTCCCCGGGCGTACGATACGATCGTATTGTATGCCCGAGGAGACTACGCGTAATTCATAGCTCTGATAAAGAGCTATGAAATACCGTAATTGTGGCGTGCATTTCGCCACGTATAAAGTGCAATACGCAGCGAAATGCGCGTGCAGTTATGCGCAAAAATAAGCCATGTGAACATACCCTTATTGTATCTGGAGTATACTGTATGTATATCCTTTTACTTGTTTAATAAAAAAAAGATCTGAGTTAAAAAAAAACTCCGAAATGAAGCAAAATCAAAGGAGCAATTAAATTTTCAAAAATCTATATTTACCTTTGCCTACAGGTATAAAGCTAATCAATGTGAAGGGAATACTCCTTTACGGACTAAGGGCGCCATCAGCTGCATCAGAATTCTGGCCTCAAAAAGCTGTAGTAGACCTATGGATGTATATCCTATAGATGTATGAACAGGCGTACTCCAAACTTTAAGTGCCTTGGTACTGTGCCAAAGACACTTGTTAGCGCGCCAAAGTTTTGGGCCGCTCTGGGGGGTGTGTCACACCATATTCATTGAAGTAGACACATTTATGATTCTTTGACGCCAAAACTTTGGCGCAAAACGGAATAGCCAGACAAGGTTAAGGTGGTGCCTTAGCCAGACTTGTCGTATTGGCTCTACACTGCCCTGTATGTATGACCTGCAGAAGAACAGCCAGACCAGGTAAAGGTGGTGCCTGAGCCAGACTTGTGGTATTGGGCTCTACACTGCCCTGCTATGTATGACCTGCAGAAGAACAGCCAGACCAGGGTAAAGGTGGTGCCTGAGCCAGACTTGTGGTATTGGCCTTACACTGCCCTGTATGTATGACGTGCAGAAGAACAGCCAGACCAGGGTAAAGGTGGTGCCTGAGCCAGACTTGTGGTATTGGCTCTACACTGCCCTGTATGTATGACGTGCAGAAGAACAGCCAGACCAGAGTAAAGGTTGTGCTGAGCCAGACTTGTGGTATTGGCTCTACACTGCCCTGTATGTATGACCTGCAGAAGAACAGCCAGACCAGGGTAAAGGTGGTGCCTGAGCCAGACTTGTGGTATTGGCTCTACACTGCCCTGTATGTATGACTGCAGAAGAACAGCCAGACAGGGTAAAGGTGGTGCTGACCAGACTTGTGGTATTGGCTCTACACTGCCCGTATGTATGACCTGCAGAAGAACAGCCAGACCAGGGTAAAGGTGGTGCCTGAGCCAGATTTGTCGTATTGGCTCTACACTGTCCCTGTATGTATGACCTGCAGAAGAACAGCCAGACCAGGGTAAAGGTGGTGCCTGAGCCAGACATGTCGTATTGGCTGTACACTGCACCTGTATGTATGACCTGCAGAAGAACAGACCAGGGTAAAGGTGGTGCCTGAGCCAGACATGTCGTATTGGCTGTACACTGCACCTGTATGTATGACCTGCAGAAGAACAGACCAGGGTAAAGGTGGTGCCTGAGCCAGACTTGTCGTATTGGCATTTCAATGCGCCTGTATGTATGACTGCAGAAGAACAGGTTCATACATTCTGGCACATTCTACACTGCCTTAAAGCTATTTAGAACTGGTCGGTCAGTGCCAATGTTCATACATATCGCCCTCAATCATCATAACACCAAGGGTGAGTTTTAACTAGATGGATGGAGTAAAATTGCATACACCATGTTCACTAGCATATTGCACAATGTTGGTAGTGATCACTAAACTAATAAAACTATATACAGTAAGGGTGCGTTTCCACGGCAAGTGGCAAATACCAGTTGGTTATGCGACCGGTATTTGCACTGTTTTGCGGCCGTTCCCACCTCCGGGTGGGTGGGGGGGGGGCGGCTTTTCTCCGCGATGAGCGAAGAAAAGCCCTCCCCCTTCACATTGACTTGCACAGATTCCGTCCGAAAACCGGACGGAAGAATGTGCATGTACAATGTTTTGCGGGGGCAAAACCGCCAGATGGAAAACCCGTGCAGTGGGGACTGCTGCACGGGTTTTCCATAGAGCACCAATTGTGCTCATTTTCGGCCGGTTTTTCATACAGTCTGCAAAACTGCAAACCGGCTGAAAAACCGGGCAAAAACCCTTGCCATGGGGACGTGCCCTAATACCCCGTTATCCATCGCTTCAGTATCCATCATTTCACAGTTATATCACCATCAATGTTGCAAAAAACCTTGTTATCCATCGTTTCACTTCACATTTAATATCCGTGAGTGCAACCATTCCTTATTCACGGCAACTACTTTAGTTGGTGCTGTAAAGCCCCATCATCTTTTACTGTATCCCGCTTACAATGTTCTTTATGCCTTGTTACATTATTATGTGATACTGTACAGTACCTTTTTTTTCTGCCTCATTATCCGTTGTTTCGTTATCCATCAGACTTTTCTGGAACGTAACCCCAGTGGATATTGGGGTATCCCTGTACATTGTTCCTGCATCACTGGCTTGTTATTTAGCACAGGAAGAGATTGCAGTATTAGGGTATGTTCACAGGGCGTCTTGTGTCCATGTGAATATCCGCTTTTCTGATGCGTGTCTGGGTCCGTCTGAACGGACCCAGACACGCATCTAACAATTAGCAGTGAGTTTATCACTGCCAGCAATGAGAAACACGCAGTGTCGTTCACATGAGTGATCACCGCTGAGTGTCTGCATCGCCCCTGTCTTTTGGATGCGATCCAAGAATTGCATGTCAATTCTTGGTGCAAGCACGGTTTTTTTTCTCATTTTGCCCCACTTGGAATTTTTTTGCAGTTTCCCAGTATATTCTATGGTATGGTATGAATAACACCATTAGAAAGTACATCCTGTCCCACAAAATAAAAGCTCTCATTTGTTTATGTAGGTGGAAAAATAAAAACATTATGGCTCTGGGAAGGTGAGGAGGGGAAAAATGAAAAGTCATATTTTTTTTTATTTGGAGTGGTTAAAGGGGTTGTCTCACTACATTGATTCATCTTACCTCAGTCCTGTTTTCTTGGTTTCATTTTGAATTCAGGGGCGTGTTTACTGGCTTCCACTAGACTGCAGTAGAAGCCAGGTCTGTAGCTATAGCAACCAGTGCTGACAGCCTATCAGGAGAGATCAAACAGGTCTGTAGCTACAGCGATCTGAGGAGCTGATGCAGCCCATACAAGAGGGGATATCTAGGAATAGGTTGGACACTGTTAATGGACAAGTATTGCAAAGTGACTTGTTTTTGCAAGATCTTTAACATAAAAAGCAATCGTTGTAGTGAAACAACCCCTTTAAGCTTGTCATGTCAATTCTTTTCAGGTGTATATGCGCCATCAAGTAGAGAATTATAGGAGGCAGCTATGTGCCTCTGGCCATTGTGCGTCATATTCGCAAACAAGCGCGTAATTACAGTGCATACCTGTGCGCGCCATAATACACCGTGTGAACCTGGCCTAAAGATGATCACAACAAAAGGAAAAAAATCACTGTGGTGTTAAGGGATTAAAGTGTGAGCTAGACAACCCATTTAAGACCTAAATTAGTCTTGTCACTAAAGAGTTAAACTAAAATCTGAACAGCAAAGCGGTGGCTCCCTCTGCGCATGCGCTGTTCATTAAGCCTCATGAACTACACTTCCCATAACTCTTTGCCGCTGAGTAATCTACTTGCGACGTCAAAGAAGGAGACGCGGGTGACGGTGACTTTCTTACTCCGCTGACAGTGAAACCTCGGCAGCTTGTGGCAAGAAAAAGGCGAAATCTCGGAGCAGCAGACCGGAGCGGACACGGCTCGCCCGCCCGCAACTGTTTCTTTTAGCAGTGGTGTAGGTGAAACATAGTAAAGCAGGCCGGGCGCATGCGCAGTAGTGTTTATAGTCTGTAGAGCGGCTGTGCTCCTGGGGTCTGCTGGGACTTGTAGTTCTGCTGGAGAGGGTGACACTTCTGGGACTCTGTCAGGTTGCTGGTCACATTGCTGATGGAGTGCACAGTAGTGTAGCATGAGTTGTTGCAGAACCCTTCTGCGTCCTATGAGAGTAGTGGGCTTATAAGAAGTGCTGGCACAGTGACCTATGGATATAAGACGTTATTTATCATTATAGTGAGTGACTGCAGGTGGCGGGTCCAGGGAGGGCTTCTGTAACTTCTTCTGGGTCATGGTGATGTCCTAGACCCAAGGAGACTACAAAGGTCTTGAGTCCCAGCCATGGACTGTACGATGTAGGACAGCGAAGGCATAAAGCCCTCATATTTTGTTGGTGGGTACTCAGCAATGGAGAAGGGGAAAGTTTGGGAAGCACAAGAGGAGAGCAGTGAGGCTATTGGGGATGTGGCTTCTTCTGGAGGAGATGTAGATAGCACGGGTAGGGTACCAGTTAGGTGCAGCCATAAAGAGGGTCTAAAAGCGTCCAGAACCCCCCAAAATGTGAAGGAAATGGATGTAGAGTCTATTCTGTGTGTGGTGCAAGAGCTAGAAAGCGAGCTTTGTGGATCTACAGCAAAACCAATACAACCGCATGACATTCATCACAGAGACAAAAGCCAAAATTCAGCTGAAGGGACATGGAAGGAGACGGGAGCAGACACCACTGGCTCCCATCGTGAACGTTGCAATCGGGAGGATGAAGAGCTTCATAGCAGGAGTGACAAAGCCAGGCAAAGTGGAGATGGGACCCTCGAGGGTGACGAGGGCAATGGGTCCCTTACTGAAAGGAGTTCCTCAGATCCCTATGTCTGTACAGGTAGAGAGTTGGCATTTGGAGAAAGTCATCTCTGCAGAGACTTAAGGACATGGCAGTCTGGATACAGTGCCGTGGAAGGAGATACGGCTGAGGGTGCTGGTGAGGACCTGGCAGGAGAAGGTGGCGGGGGTCGTACGGAAAGTTTACATGGAGCCTGTAAAATGAAGGACTATGAAGCAGACATGTCTCATGAGGATTTCCCAGACACTGGTTGCTTGGCGGCTTCCTATGCACAGGGTAGTGTTGCCGATTTCCCATATGTGGACTTCAGCACAAATGAGTTCATGGCGATGTGTGACTTTGTTGCTGCTGATGACACACAGGTATGGAACTTTAAATGGAATCTTCCTTTTTTTTTTCCTTAAAGGGGTTGTCTCAATACATCGATCTTTACCTCACTCCTGTTTTATCAGTTTCATTTTTGAATTCCGGGGCGTGTTTACTGGCTTCTACTGGCCTGCTGTAGAAGCCAGGTCTGTAGCTATAGCAACCAGCGCTGGCAGCCTATCAGGAGAGATAGAACAGGTCTGTAGCTATAGCGACTTGAGGAGCTGATGCAGCCCATACAAGAGGAGATATCTAGGAATAGGTAGGACACTGTTAATGGACAGATATTACAAAGTGATTTGTTTTTGCAAGATTTTTAACATAAAAAGCAGCAATCCTTGTAGTGAGACAACCCCTTTAAAGGGAACCTAGGGGGTGGTTTATGCTGCCATATCTGAGAGCAGGATGCAATAGAGAAGAACAGCTGAACTGTGTGCTATATAGGGTTATATGATAGAGGAGAGAAGCTGAGTTCAGTGATATATAGGGTTATATGATAGAAGAGCTGAGCTCTGTGATATATAGGGTTATATGATAGAGGAGAGAAGCCGAGCTCTGTGATGTATAGAGTTATATGATAGAGGAGAGAAGCTGAGATCTGTGATATAGGGTTATATGATAGAGGAGAGAAGCTGAGCTCTGTGATATATAGGGTTATATGATAGAAGAGCTGAGCTCTGTGATATATAGGGTTATATGATAGAAGAGCTGAGCTCTGTGATATATAGAGTAATAGAATAGAGGAGAGAAGCTGAGCTCTGTGATATATAGAGTAATAGAATAGAGGAGAGAAGCTGAGCTCTGTGATATATAGAGTAATAGAATAGAGGAGAGAAGCTGAGCTCTGTGATATATAGAGTAATAGAATAAGAGAGATAAGCTAGCTCTGTGATATATAGATTAATAGAAATAAGTAGAGAAGTCAAGTAACACTCTGTGATATACTAGAGTAATGAGAAATAGGGATAGAAGCTGCTAGCTCTGTGATATATAGAGGTAATAGAATAGAGGAGACAATGCTGAGCTCTCTTTGATATATAGATAATAGAATTAGAGGGGTACTGAACAGACTCTGTGAATTATTAGTTATATGAATAGAGGAGGAGAAGCTGAGCTCTGTGATTATCATGAGGTAATGATAGAGGAGAGAGAGTGAGCTCTGTAATATTAAAGAGTAATAGATAGAGGAGAGAAGCGAGCTCTGTGATTTTAATATAGATAGGGAGAGAAGCTGAGCTCTGTGAATAGTTATATAGAGGAGAGAAGCTGAGCTCTGTGATATATAGGTTATATGGATAGAGGAGAAGCTGAGCTCTGTGATAATATAGATTATAGATAGAGGAGAGAAGCTGAGCTCTGTGATATATAGGGTTATATGATAGAGGAGTGAAGCTGAGCTCTGTGATATATAGGATTATATGATAGAGGAGTGAAGCTGAGCTCTGTGAAATATAGGATAATATGATAGAGGAGTGAAGCTGAGCTCTGTGATATATAGGATTATATGATAGAGGAGTGAAGCTGAGCTCTGTGATATATAGGATTATATGATAGAGGAGAGGAGCTGAGCTCTGTGATATATAGGATTATATGATAGAGGAGTGAAGCATGAGCTCTGTGATATATAGATTATAGATAGAGGAAGAAGCTGAGCATCTGTGATATATAGGTAATATGATAGAGGATAGAAGCTGAGCTCTGTGATATATAGAGTAATAGGATAGAGGATAGAAGCTGAGCTCTGTGATATATAGAGTAATAGGATAGAGGAGAGAAGCTGAGCGCTGTGATATATAGGATTATATGATAGAGGAGAGAAGTGGAGCTCTGATATAAAGGGTTATATGATTAGGAGCAGGAGTTAAAAGCAGAGGAAATCCTATTAGGACTCATTAAGAGACAGTAGAAGTCCTGCTTACAAGTTTTGCTCTTCTTTTACTCAGAAATTTAGCATCAAATCATATAAATCTATATATTACAGAACGCCTTTTCTCTATCATATAACCCTGGATACAAGCTCACTCTCTTCCATCCTATACCTAATATCACAGAGCTCAGCTTCTCCCTCTATCATATAACCCTATATATCACAGAGCTCAGCTCCTCTCCTCTATCATGTAACCCTATATATCACAGAGCTCAGCTCCTCTCCCTCTATCAGTAACCCTATATACACAGACTCAGCTCCCCCCTCTATCATTAACCCTATATATCACAGAGCGCAGCTCCTCTCCCTCTCATGTAACCCATATATCACAAGCTCAGCCCTCTCTCTCTATATATACCCTATATCCTACAGAGCTTCAGCTTCCTTTCTGTCATATCTCTGTTCAGGTGTGTGTTCTACAGCAGTGCTTGTCATATCAGCCCTGCTATTCCTACCTTAGCCTGATAGAGAGACATTGGTGATGGAGAGGTCTAAACAGTAGGGCAGAAGGCTACAGAGCTCTAAAGGGTTAAAGTTGGTCAGTAAGAAACATAAACAAGCTCATGTGCTGCTGATAAGACACAGCATGGATGAACGCCACTATTCCGGCCAGGGCTCTGAAGCTTATTATGACACAGAGAAGTGGTCGGTAAGCTGGTGTATACAAGCAGAATATAAAATCTGCTATGAAGGAAAGAAAAACCAGAGCAGCAATGTGTTTGGTAATAATCTTAATTTGCCTACATATTTAAAGCTAATCATTGTGGTGAAAATAGACTTTGAATTTTCTCTTTGCAGCTTAGTCTCTCTGAGGGAGACCAGGTCCTTCTCGTTAATGCAGTGACGGCAAAGTGGTGGTGGGTTGAACATAATGGTCATTTCGGGTATGTACCAGCTACTTATCTGCGGGCAGCATCTGCTGAAGAGGATTCCACGATATATGACCCGTGGCAGGATAAAGAATATTATGGAAGCTACAAGACACTGGTGAGTGTCACATTGTGTGTACCTGTGATTACACTGCACAGAACGATTAGTGTTTCCTCCCGTCCTGTAGAAGCTGCACTTGGAGATGTTGTCGGATCAGCCTCGTACACAGACGTATCGAGACGTCATATTACAAAATAGCGCAGCCCTGAAAGGCAAACGTATCCTCGACCTGGGATGTGGGACTGGGATCATAAGCTTCTTCTGCGCACAACTGGCGGAGCCTGAGATTGTAAGTAGTTAATCTGTACATATGATCCATGTCTATTAAAGAGACGATAACAAATCTGTAACTTCTACAAATGAAAGAATGACCCAAAAAGTTGACCTTCAAGAAATTAGTTCAGGTCTCCCCAGTCTGTAATTTTATATTGATGGGTTCTAATGGAAATCAATGACATATGTGTAGGAGTGGTTTCGATGTCATTGGCTCTCAGTATAGTAAGGTTCAGTAACAGCAATCATAAAAGCTTTGTCCACCTTAACCGCCATTTTTTTTTTTAAGGGTTTTTCCCATTTGTGGATTTATTCCTTTCCCCTCCCCCATCTGCCTTCTCTGTACAGTCTCTGTTTCAGCTTTGCTTCCTGTGCTCTGTGGGCATTAAAAGGGAATGTGTCATCAAAAAATGAGTCATTGTTTAAGTCCTGTTTTTATGTTAAACACATTTTTAGGATTTTTTTTTATTTTTCATATCACTTTCAATAGTTTTTAAAAATTTTAAAAAGGGAAAACCTGACATAGGTTGGCCCCCCTTCTGAGGACAGCACAAGCTATGTCAGACCTGCTGTTTTCCAGGCTGTGTCCCTTATCTGAAAGAGCAGCATTTTTAGAGCATTCACCCTTAAATCAAATTTTTCATGACAGGTGTTAGCTCCACCCACCAAAGGCTAGCTTCCGCCCACTGACAGTTATTCAATTTTCCTCCTTTTCAAAGTGAAGGTTTGTCATTGAGGTTGGGGGGGTAGCCTCCGATTGCGGGTTTAAAAAAAAACTGACATTGAAGGACTCTTTGAATGACTCTTTGGGCTGAAAAAAGCAGATTTGAGCATTAAATATACAAAAAACACAGATTTACAAATAAGGGACACAGCGCGGGAAAAAAAGCGGGCCCTGACATTTCCTTTTTCTTCCCAGAAGGGGGGAAAAAACTATGTACAGGTTCTCTTAAGTCTTGTGTTTCATTTTGGCCACTGGGGCCTTGTTTGCATGTTTTTTAAAGGGGGTTTTCCACGAGTAAGTTGAGGGGGATCCCCAAAAGGGCTATTTAACCTTTTTTCTAAATTATATGATTACAAAAAGTGAAGCCTGTGAGAGCTACAGCATTGCTCAGTCCCCCTTAATTTCCCGAAATTTTACATTAGACACGACCAGGGGTGATCTGGCCGCGCTTGCGGTTTTTACTTCTTATCTGTGACAGGGAATAAGGAGCTTTTCAAGGGGCTGGGGAAAATGAATGTATGAGTCTTTTGTGATAAGAATCCAATTTTGTAAGTTTTTATTTGAGTAAATTTTTGAGGAGTTTCCTCGCTCTCTGCTCCCCCCCTCCCTCTCACCCCTGCAGCCCTTCATGTCACATCTTTGTTTAATTCCCCTTGAGCAAAAAGGGGTTTGGAATTCACTTCGGGAAAATCTCCTTTAGCAGCGTCAGAGAGATGCTTTACAGTAGTTTCATGCAATAGGAGATTAAGGCTGACTCAGTCCAATTTGATTTCTAAGGGAGTTTTCTAGTCATGCTCTGTGCCCTGGGAAGAAGCCCCTGTGCGGGAGGTGAAAGGGGTGAACTGTGCCATCTCCTCTTGTGAGGGGGACCCTTGTTTTTATTCACACTGGTGTCTCCTTTCTTTTGACCCTTTTGTGTTTTTTGAGAGACAACTGAAAATCTTTCTTCAAACGGGAAATTTCAGATATATTAGGCTTTTGGGGCCCCAAAGTGAAAACTGTAAGTTTTAAAGAATTATTAAAAAATATTAAAAGGGTGTAGGGAAAAATTAAAGAAAATAAAAACCAAAAATTAAAAAATGGTTTAACAAAAAAAACATGATTTAAAACAAAAAGTCATTTTTGATCACACTTTCCCTTTTAAAGGCCGCAAAACGTAATTTAGGCCAGGGGCATCGTGTGGGGCACCTGCCCCTTTTTTAACAGGGCACCCCAAAGCTGTAGGAAGCAATATTTTAGCATTGGGACAAAGTTAAGCTCTGTGCACCTGCTACAGCAGCTATGTACTCTGCAACACTGACAAGACAGCACAAGGCTAATGAGCTCTGCCTGTAGTTGTCCGTAACAAAGATAAGAGCAGAGACTTGTAGGCACATGCCCACCCAGCCCCCTCTTACTTATAAGACCTAGCAGTGAGTAATGTCTGAAGCCCAGCCATTGCTAGTAGATTACGGTCTTTTTGTTGCCTGGAAAACCATCTGTAAAAACAGGAAATAAAAACCCATTGCCGGAAGGGCGGGTGCGCGGGTTTTTTGGAAAGGTTTTAAATAATTTTTTTGTTCTACTTTATAACCTTCCCTATGCAAGATGAGCAGTTTTTAAAGGTGGAACACCTCTTTAAAGTCAACCTATGCAGCGAAAATACCCTTTAAACTACTTAATATAATCAAAATAAAATAAGAAGTAACTTTTTGTAATCTTTATTAAAGATTTCGGGCCACATATATGAAAACTGTCTAGGTCTAAAATTCACTTTTTCGCCTGCAACCCAAACAGGGCCCCTCACATTTATATGGTGCTCTGGAAAAATTGAAAGGGGCGCTTGGTGTTGGGCAAAAAAAAAAAGAATTTTGACCTAGACAGTTTCTACAGTGGCCCTTCCTCCCAATTTGTGTTTATAGATGTTTGTATTTTTCATGCATCCTGCAAATAAACCTTGCATAGTCTGATCCAGCAGTCATTGCTGCCATTTATTTTCTATTGCTTCCTAATCTACCAAGTATAGATTTGGGGAAAAAATGAGGGGACTTCAGAATTTGGCGACATTTTTTGTGTCTGTTACCATGGCGACACATAAGTCTGCAAAGTAGCTGAGGGAACAAAACGGAATACGTTTAATAAAGATGTGTTTGCAAAGTTGAATGATTCTTCATTTAAGATCCATATGTCAAACGCAAAGCCTGCAAGCTGAATCCGGTCTGCCACATCATTTTATATTCCCCGGAGCTTCGATGAAAGCAGGAACGGAGAAAGGGCCGGGGTTTGACCGGCTTCCACATTCCGTAGAGGATCCGGTTGTTGCAGACATGTTACCAGCACAGGGAAAAGGCACATCTTGGATTCAAGATCCAAAGCGTTATCTGATCAGCAAACTCCCCGGGCAGCTCTAAGCTCTCCCCGGGGCCCCGGCAAGGTAAAAATCTGGCTATCTAGAATTTTAAAAGAGAACCTGTACAAGTTATCCCCCCCTTGCTGGGGGCCCCGCACAACGGGGGCCCAAGCCTGCTGTTTCCGGGCCTGTGTCCTTATTCTGTAAGATGCTGGAGTTTGGTATTTTAGTGCTCAAGTCTGAAAGAGTATGAAAGTTTTGTTATTTCAGCCCCACCCACCTCAATGAAAAAACCTATTACTTTGAATGGGGTAAAAAACATGGAATAACTGTCAATGGGTGGGGCCAAGTTTTGGCGGCTACACCTTTTAAATGAATAAGATTTGAGCATTAAATATCTAAATTTGCATTTTACAAAAAAAAGGGGCCAGTACTGGAAACCATTTCTGAAACCCTAATTTTGCGGCCCACCCAAAGGGGGCATAAAATCTAGGGGCACCCCTTTAAAAGGAAAAATTTGGGAAAAAAAAAAGCTGATGTGGTCCTCTTAATCCCTTATTTAAGATGTACTGGAGAAATCAAAAAATTTACCAAGGGGAACATAGCTCTTTGTAAGGGGCCAAAGGCACTTTTTAGTGGCCAAAAAGATTTGGGAGTTTATGAGGCATCGCACCCATTTAAAAATATTTTATGAATCTTTGAGATCAAATCTAGGTGCAGAACTTAGAACAGCAGACCAGGTTAAAGGGGGTCCCGAGCCGATTGTCATTTTGGCACTGATGCGCCTGTATGTTGACCTGCAGAAAAAAGGGTTAAACTTTGACAGTTTACAGGGCCCTTAAGCATTGAACTGGCCCTGTCCAGCCCAAACCCCAAATCTTCCCCCCTATGTCCTTAAAAAACTTTATTGGTTGTTTTGTTTTTAATACCTTTGCAAACTTGGTCTGTTGGTTCAGGAAGACTTTTTTTGGGGCCAGGTTCACAACTACAGCTAGTTTGTAAAAGTTGGTTAGCCGCTCCATCAACATGTGGGGGGCATATTAACAGCATTTTTTTGGGGTTGGAAAAATACCTGTGTGAACATCCCTTAATGTGCACTTCTTTTTTGTTCTGTGAGAGTGACAGTGTGTTGCTAAAGGGTGTATGCCGTAGAAGCAAGCGAGATTGCTGAGCGACCCTTAAATTGGTAGATGGGAATGGATACTCCCATCACCAGGTTCTGTCTCAGAGGGGGAAAGAACTGCAGCTCCCTCCCAAAGTTGATGTTTTGGTGTCTGAGTGGATGGGAAAACTTGTCTGTGGTATGAACCCTTATTTTTCTTTTACACCCTTTTTTTTTTTATGTATCCTCATGTTAAATTTCCATGTTTTGCCCAATTTTCGAATTTTAAAAAACTTTATGAGAGGAAAAAAAACACCTTAACAGTTTTGTCCAATTTTCTAAGGCTACATAGTAATATGGATCTCTTTAAAAATCCCAGGTTTTTTTTTTTTTTCCTTAGTCCATTAAAAAGTGCTTTTAGGTACCCTTAGTGGCAGTAGTTTTTCTTACCGCAGCAGCAACAGGATTTTTGGGGTGACGCAACAGCTTGTTTTGGTCAATGAAATGCATTTTGTTGAGCTGAAAGAATTTTGCTTTTGATGCGATAGGAAGTCCTTCTTTCTAGGCATTTAGGAAAACCTGATTTTAAAAATCTCGCATTAAATTTTTTTTAAATCGTGGTCACACCATCAAGTTGTTTTTTTAGCAAATCAAAATTTGAAAGGTCAGTGCCCCCATTTGGCGGGAAAGGGGGAAATCCTAAAATTCACTGCGGGTTTAAAGCAAAATTATTGGCCCAAATTCCCCCTAAAATAAACTTCTAATAACTAAGTGAAAAAAAAAAGAGTTTTTCCTTTTAAACCTGTCGGGGCAGGAATGGGAAAATTTTAAAATTGTGCCTTTTCAGACTTTCAACTCGGACAGAAGCGTTCTTCATTGAAAGAACTGTGAATCTGTGGAATAGCCCCCCTGAGGAGCGGGTCACAGCGGGAAAACTGTAGAGATTTTTCATAAAAGGCTTAGGAAAACCTCCCTGGAACTAAAAAATTTTAAATGTTTTCTTTAGCCTTTAAAAATTTCCCGGGGTTTCCGGGCTGGTGGAGGCCCCGGGGGTTAAAAGATGGGGGCTCCACTGGAGCAGTTTGGTTTTCTTGCCTTGTGGGTTTTCGGGCCCCAATTTTAAACCAAGTGGGGAGCTTGGGTTTGAACTCTTTTGTTCCTCCCCCCCCCCACATTTTCCCCCCCTTTTGGTTAAAAACTTGATGGAACGTGTCTTTTTTAAACCCGAAACTAATATTTTAACAAAGTAAGAATGCGCCTTTGGTGATCAAAAAAAAACGTTACAGGGGTTGTTTTAAAAAGGGTTGTAATATTTGTCTCGCCCTTCCCAATGTAAAATTAAATTTTGGGAATTTTTTAATTTCTCCCGTTTGAATTTCATTTAAAAAACCTTCTTTTAGCTCGTAAATCTTTTGGCTGAAGGGGGGAAAGGGGGTTGATGTGGCCAAGCATGTTTCGGGGCCCCCACCTGGTGCCATGCAGTGCAGACAAAGAGTATCCCTTCCGGGGTCCTTTTCTGGGATTTCCCCTTTATGGTCTGGACTTTAGCATCTTGAAGTAAGTACCCAAAGTAGTATGTACATAGTCAAAACTTTTTCCTTTGTGCCGGGGGAATAATGAATTGCATTGTTTAAAGGGTAGATGAAATACGCGGCCCAAAAAGCCACGGGGTTTCCCTTTTTTTTTAAAAAATCACTTTAAAGAAAAAGAAAGTCACTTTTGTAAGGGTAGTTAACACGGCGGGGTTGGGAAATTCCTTTTTTTGGAAATGTTTTTTAATGCGTGTTTTGGATCTGGGGTTATGGCCCCGTAAAGGACCCAAACACACACCCTTTCAATGTGCGTGTAAATTTACATTGCTTTCAATGAAAAATAGGCACCCGGCGTTCAGACGTTGATCACCATGTTTACTGTGTCTTCCTAAAGCCCCTTTTGGAAAACAAAAACGAATGCCATGCCCCAATTCTTGAT
>JAODAL010029595.1:0-51360 GCA_025379985.1 Phyllomedusa bahiana | reverse complement strand
GAGCAACAACAGGGGGCCCAAAAGTGGCACAAATGAAAATGTGTGGTTGGCCGACCACACAGCAGCTTTGGGGTAGAAAGTGGCACAATAAAAATTCCCGGATTTTGGGCAAAAACAGAGTGGGCCCAAACCAGAGGGGCACAATGACAGAGGGGAAGGACACGCGGGAAACCCAACCAGCAATGTGGTCAACGGGTGGCACAATGGACAGGGTGTAAGGTTTTAGGGGAAAGGCGACCAGAGCAGCTTTGAGGTCAAAGGTGGCCCCAAATGAAAAATTTGGTTTTTGGCAAAAACAGGAGTAGGGGCCCACCAGATGGCACAATACAGATTTTGGGGAAGGCCCCCGGCGGGAACCCAACAGCAGAACTAAATTTCAAAAAGGGAAACCAATGAAAAAGTGTGTAGGTACGCGGGAGCCCCCAGCACACTTTGAGGCAGACAGTGGCACAATAAAAAACTGGAGGGAAAAAAACGGGGTAGGCCACAGGGGTGGCACAATGACAATGATTTGGAAGTTGAGGAAAGGGGGGAAAAACCGGGGCTTTGGGAAAAGGGAGAGTGGCAAATGAAAAAACCAGTGTGGAGGACAGGCCCCAAGCAACAGACCCAGCAGAAATGGTAAGGTCAACATAAAAACAATGACAGAGTGTGGGGGGTGGGGGGGGAAAATTTCCCCATCCCGGGGAAAAAAGGGTTTGGGTTTGGGCAATGGAGAAAAAATTTGGCAGCAGATGGGGTGGCATCGCGGGGGGTTTGGCATCAGAATAGTGGAGCTGATGCGGGTTAGTTTTGAACCCAGACTCTTTTCCTAAAAGTTTTTGGTGAGGCGCCCTTGGCTGAGGGAATCATAAAGCCAAAAGGCTTTGGGTGTGGGGAAAAACCCTGGCCAAACCAAAGCCTAAATTCATTTTGGAAAAAGGGTCATCTTTCCCCACATTTCCCGGGGAAACAAAGGGGTTTTTCCCCTTTTGGGGTAAGGGATGGCCCCGTGGGCACTAAAACCAACCTTTCTGATCCCAACAACGGCCGGGCGGGACACTTTCCCCACTGCAAACTCGGCAAATTTGGGGCCACACATCCGGTTTTGGCTCCCAGAAACCCAGGGGATCTTCTAACGGTGGCAGAGGCTGCCAAGGGCCCCCCAAACCTTTTGGTTTCAGGGCCCTGTTTCCAGGTCCTGCTGCGGGTTTGGCCCCATCCCTCCCCCACTAGGCGGGTGAAAAAAGCTGCCCCCCAACTACTCCAACTTAGGTTGCTGCGGGGGGAAGGTTTGGAACTCCCTTCCCCCGCGCCCCCCCCCTTCCCCCCACAGCGCCGGGGAAGTGGTTTCTGACCTAAAAGAACCCCCCGGCAACCTGCAGAGGGGGGGCCCATGGGCACAAGGCAGGGGCCAACGATTTTGGAAAAATTTCTCTATAGTTTTGTTTGGTCCCCCTCCACACGGGGAAAAAAAGGCTTCCCAAAAGGTATGGGGGCCTTAGGGGGAGAGCCAGAAGTCAACCCTCTGCCGGATGGTGACTATTCTGGCTGTCACAAGCCAGCAATATCGGCATACTTGCGCGGCCATCCTTCTCAAGTGAATTCCGAGTGACTCCCTGCCCTGCCATCTCTCACTAGTTATACTGCATGGTGCTTGCGGGTCACTGCCTCTATCTTCCTCATCTCCATCTACCAACCTCCTCTGTCTCCTGCACCCCTCTCATGTTACCTTGGTAAAAAAAACACTCATTTCCAACAGACAATGCTTCTGGCTCCAAGTCCTCCTACCTGCCAACAATATCACATCCCCACCACTCATGTGGCCACGAGATGTAGTCGTCCACGTATCCAGTCCCCTGCCAGAGCAGATTTTTACAGCATTCTGTTCCAGGACATGAAGCAGTGAATGACGTATTATTCAAATGCCCCGTATTCCTGGCGACTGACAAATAAAGTGGCCATCGCTCGAATGGCCTCAAGCAAACGCAGGTGTCACGCATGAGCTGCCACTAGGCTGACATCAATTAACACAGGGAAGTAGACACCAGTCCGCCCTGGATACATCAAAAATCCATTAAGGGCCTTTCTCTGTTCATACAGTCGGTGGTCCAACATGAGTTCTAGCAGGAACTGACTTCCCGCGGGATGTAAACGACGCATATCATCTTGTGTTTGGGTGGAGGCCGTTCAGCAGCTGCGAACTCGAGGAGAGTGGCCTGGACTTTATAGGATGGACTGAAGTCATAGCACAGTTTCCTGGCCATTTACAGGAATCTACCTAGAAATCGGTGGAAGACTTCAGGAAACCTTTTCACCAACCAGATTGAACACGTGCGCCATGCATGGCGCATGGACCATTGCCTCCACTGACGTGCAACCGTGGACACCATGTTCCTCCCATTTGTCCGTCCCCTTTGGAGGGCCGCTTGCAATTGGCAGTCGGAGAACCAATCAACATACGATTTCTTGTGCATGACGCGGAGCATTCCTCCTGTGTGACCTTTCGTTCGTGTCCGAGGCAAGCCAGTGTAGAACTGCGTGACACCTGTGCTGTCCCTACACATAGTTGGTATGATATAGCAGATATCTTGTGGAGTGCTGAGCATGGTGGTGCGGAGCGTGGAGGAGGAGGGCGGACAATTGTGGCGCAGTACCGCAGATTTTGACAACGTGGAGGTAGGCGAAGCGGCGCTCCTGTCCAAGTTGTTGGTGTGGCTGGGCAGGAAGCACACCCCCCAGTGGGAAAAAGGAAAGTAGGGCCCTGACCGTAGTTACAGCTACAAACATCCCGCGCTGCCTTTGCCCCTTGGAAAAAAACCGATAAGCCAAGGACTGGCCCACCTTCTTTTCAATTTTGTGAAGGGCTGGTCTGTCTTTTTGAAAATAAATTAGGCTTGAACTCCCCACCTGGGGCCTCGGCACGGGCCATTAATTCTGTAAACGGTGCGAGTCCACCATTTGGAAAGGTGCGTACCAACAACTTGGACAGGAGCACGGCAGCTTCTCCCCTTGGAGGGTTGGGAGCTTACTTTTTGTCCCCTTTGAACGACTGCTGGGCCATGATAGGAGGAGCAGAAGCGCGGGGCCCCGGGGAAATGATGGAAAAGAGAAAAAGCTCCCCTTTTCTGCAGAGGTGGTGGAGCCTTGATGGGTGCAATGGCATGGTGCACTGGCCGCTGTGTGCTGCGGTGAGGATGGACCCACCCCCTTCTGAGCCACGTTTTCCCGGCCACCCGGTGGTGAACCATTGTTGACGCAGGGGCGGGGGGGGTTTCCAATTAGTCCCTAGCCACCTTTACTTTCTGCCCAGTTCACATATACCCTATTGGTCCTCGGGGGTTTTGCAAAGACGCCACAAAAAGCCCAGTAGCTGTTTTACCGGAACGCTCTGCACTGAGTGACTACTACCGCGTTCCTCCTGACCCCTGTGCGCTATTTCTGGTGCGAGGCGGGGTTTTTACCCCCTGGCCGCTTGGCTCCCGACTCGCCGCTGAAACCCGGACTCACGGGCCCACAACCCAAATTTTGGGCTGCGCCGCTGCCTGAGGGGCAAGTGACGCCCTCCTTCTCCCGACGATGTAAGCTTGCTTCACCCGGCTCCCAATGCGGGCGCCTAATCATCGATTTTTGTTTGTCTTCCCCTACTGTCCTCCTCACCGGGCTTGGTATGAGAGGCGACCCTTTACAATTACCCCCATGCCAATCCAACATCTATACTTTTTCCGCCCACTGCAAAAAACAGGGGGTATGGCCCCTTTTTCGCTGCCAAGTAGCTGCTACTGTCCTCCTCAAAATTTTTTAAACCTCGCGGGTTTGTGGGGTGAGCCCAACACATAGAATCTCTGGGTGAGGGGAAAGGGGGACAGAGGATGTTGGGACAGGGGGGGCCCCTGACCCCCCCTCCCGGGCCTGCCAACTAAGGGGTTTTGTCTGCGTTCCCACCGGGGCTTGGGGTGGGTTATAGTGTCATTGGGAGGAAAAGGGGGACCTAGTCAACCAACAAAAACCCTTGGGTTGCTGGTAGCAAAACGGTCGCAGATGACACCGGCAGTTGTGGCCTCACCGAGTGACCCCTGCTGGGGAAAATCCCGTTGCTGTGCTGCACCTGGGCCGGGAATGTTTGTGTGAGGCACCGCAGGTAAAGAGCCTGCCACCTCTCTGTCGACAACGTTTGTTTAAAAATGTACAACCTGTTTAATGAAGATACTTTTTAAATGATAAATACACACCCTGTATTTGACTCCAATGAACCCAAATAAAAAACTTGGATAAAAATGCGCTCCCAAATGGGAAGGAAAAATTTATTGTATTGCTTTTAAAAAAATTGTGTTTTTTAAAACCGAAATAGAAAAGCGCAAACAGGTTTAAATTTAACCCTTTCGGATAGAATTATCACGGGAAAAATTGTTTTTTTTGGCGTTGAAAAACACCGTTTCTTTAGACCAAACAGCAAAAAACACTAATTAACCCTTGGATCTAAATTGCGCAAAGAAATGACCCCAAAAATTTACCCTTTTGAATTTGTTAAATGAGTGTATTTTACTGACTACAACAGCAAAAAAACCAAAATTAACCCTTTGGGATCAAAATTGCGCAAAAAAATGAGCTGCCAAAAATTACCGCTATGTAGCTGTTAAAACGAGGGATTTATGACCCAACAGCAGAAAAAAATTTAAATTAAACCTTCAGATATGATTTATGTCAGGAAAAATTTTCTTCGGCGAAAAAAAAAAACCCCTTTCTTTAACTGACACAATAGCACAAAGACTTTAAGAGCTTGGATTAAATTGCGCAAAAGTTTAAAGCACCAAAAATTTTTAATGGGATTTGGATTTTTAAAAAACGTGTTTTTTTAACTGATACAACAGCAAAACAGGCTTAAATAACCTTGGATATTCATGTGCTCAGAAATGAGCAGAAGCATTAAAAATTATAGCAGCTAATTGGGAGCACACGGGACTTCAATTCCAATCCCCCAAAAAAAATCAGAATTAAAATAAAGAAGCAGTCTTGAGAAAAGCTGTGCACCCCCCAAAACCCCGGCAAAAAAAGGTCTGTTTTTGTGTGAGATCTCTTATGGAGCTGCAGAGTAAAACACGGCCAAGAGGCGTGTGAATGCCAGTGCCGGATTATATAGTGCGGTGACGTCCCCGAATCCCCCGGTTCTGATTGGTTCATCTCTGAAGTATGTGGGCTTGCCTTTTCCTCCCAGAGTGCTTTGCCCCAGAAAACGCCATGTGCTCGACCCTTTTTCAATTAAAAAAGCTTCGTTCCCGAATCCCCCCAATTGATTGTTCAGAATCGAAGTTTTCCTGAAATTCTAAACAAAAATTCCCACTTGTTAAAATCGATTCGCCTCTTATTTTTACATATGGGACCGGATTATCCCCAAAGAGAGACCACAAATTCCCAACAATAGGGCAAATACTCTATACTATTAATGAAAAAAGATCAATATTACTGCATATGTGGAGATTCCAAGTACACAGGTGTTAAAAAATTGAAACCCTCCTACAGTGCCCTATAGAACCCCAGTGTACCCGCTTCGACATGAAAGTGATTACAGTAAAGTTAAATCTTGTAAAGGTGACGTTTCTTACCGAGGTTGATTTTTTTTTGGTTCTGCATCGGTCCCGACCAATGTGATTTTCCGGGCCCCCACTCGCCCCTGAGATTTGGACAAAAAATATATTAGAACCCTCACTTTTTGCCCCCCTCCCGCCCCCCCCTTGTCAAACCCCCCTGTGGTGGGAGAGTGGGTACAGGCCATGGCCTTAGGGACAGTCTCCTAGAGGGGAGGTGGGAACAAGTTGTGTTAAGCTAGGGGCCTGTCCCGCCCCAAAATATTAAAGGTGACCTCATTTTAAGGTTGGGTGGCCCCTAGGTGGTAGGTTAATAGACTTGGGTAGGTAGAAAAGGGCCCCCAGGTAAGTAGACCCTGGTAGGAGGCAGTAGTATGCAGTTCAATTAGGGGTAGGTACAGGTAGGTGGGTTTGGGCACTAGGTAGGAGCTTTTGGGGCCCCGATAGGTAGGTTTGAAGTAGGTGTACCCAGGTAGGCTGTAGGTGGGCCAGGTAGTAGGCTATAGGTGGGGCCCCATAGGTGCAGGTAGGTAAATGGTATAGGGGGCCCAAATAGCGGCGGCTTTAGGGGTTAGGGGCCTTTTTGGTAGGTTTTGCGTTTAGGTAGAATAAGGGGGCTAATAGGTGAAGGGTGGTTTAGGTTTTCTAAAAGGAGCCCAAAAGGTTAGGTGGGGTTAGGGGGATATAGGTTGGTTGGCAGGGTTTAGGTAGCTAAAAGGGGCCCCCAATATAGGTGAAGACGGTTTAAAGGGGGCAAAATAGGTAGGCAAGTTTAGGGAGGTTTGGGGCTATAAAGCAAAATAAGGGGGCTACATAGCAAACTAAGGGGGGGTTAATAGGAGGGGATATAGTCGGAGGGTGGGCTATATTTGGGGCAGGGGGTAATAGGCAGGCGGGGGGGCGTATATAGGCAAGCAGGGGTATTTGTAGGAGGGTGGCCTATATATGGTTAGGGCAGGGTGGGCTCTTTTGGCAGGCAGGGGTATTTTAAAGTCAGGCAGGGTGGGCTATTTTTTGTCACCGACCCCCTGTTATCAAGAGGCCGGGGGGAAAATGCAGAGTGGAGGTCGCTCCCCTTCTGACAGCAGCCGGGTGTTCAGAGGCGCTGCGCCAGGCCCGCGTTCGCGCCCCCCGCGTGAAATGTTAAGTTTCCTGCGGGGACCCCCGGGCAGCCCTTACGGGGTAGCGGGCGTGGTAGCAGTGCGGTGGGCCCCCAAGGCACGGGCCCGGGGCTGTGCGGCTGGGTAGTGGATCCGCCGGACCACCGCAAGCGATGGTAGTTAAGCCACGCCAGGAATCGGAAATCTAAGCAGCCCCCGGTTTTCACCAGAGCCCGCCGCAAGGCGGGATGGACTTGCTGCGGCGTGAGGCTACCAGGTAGTCCCCCCTGACGTGACTTGCTTGCGGTGGCGGCCGAGGTGCAGCGAGTACAGAATCGTAGTCCGGGAATCGTAGTCATGGGCAGGCAGAAGGTCAGGGCAGGCGGCAATGGTCGTGGTCGTGGACAGGGCAGAAGGGTCAGGCAGGCGGCAGAGGTTCGGAGTCAGGAAAACGTAGCAAGAGGTCTGGTACACGGTAGGGCGAGAACACACTTAGGGAACGCTTTAGCTAAGGCACGAGGCAACATAGATCCAGCAGGGAAGTGACGTGGGTGCAAAACTTATATAGGGACAGCGCCCGGCAATTACCCAATTACCGGCGCACTGTCCCTTTAAATGTACGTGAACGCGCACGCGCATTCCGGCCGGCAGGGGACGAGGACCGGACGGGAGCGAGGCCAGGTGAGTGGATGGGACGGGTGGCGCCACGACCGGCAGTGCGGTCCGCGGGGCCCCCCGTCCCCGCCGGGGACCCGCCGTGGGGAACGCGGGTGCGACCGCGGTCCGTACCACGGACCGCGGCGCAACCCGTTACAGGGCAACTGCTTCGTCTGTTACCCCGGTATTTGCGCCCCTGATCAGGTGCATTCTAGCACTTGTGCGACATTTCTGGCTCAGGTAAACCACTTTGATAGTGCTCTACTTGTTCCAGCAGTAATGCGCCTAGAAATACCAAAGGGAAGCTATAAATCTATAGCTTTGTACGGTTCTAGTGCGCCCTGCCTCCTGCATGCCCCCTGAGATCGGGCGCAGCATAAAGTGCCGTGGGCGCTATGTAATGTTCCCACCCAATAGTGGTGTGCGGGAGATTTAAAAATGTAGTGAACGGGTCTGTGCCTGATATCGGGCTGAAAAGATGGCAGATATCTGATGCAGCCCCATTCATACATGCTGCCCATTGTGTCCAAATACAATGCTTCTGGAAGAGGATACCTCAGTACACAAGGAGTACAATACAGCATACCACACTATGCTTTCTGCTTGATTCATATGAAATCCAACATAGTAAAATCTTTATATCCTGTATATGCCCCATATCAAAGGCATATGGAGGTACAGACAGACCCCATGCACCTCTATAGAAGTCTTATTATAGATCGGTACAATATGTAGATCTATTAAAGTTCTGTAGTGTAAAGAGGATTGCAAAAGTATTCATACCCCTTGAACTGTCCCTCATTTTAAACCTTACTGCCACAAACTTAAATGTATTTTATTCGGGCTGCAAAAAACAAAGCAACAATTACGTAAAGTAAATAACATAAAAACAGTTGAATAAAATAATCACTTACAATGAACGTGGCATAAGAAAGGCATAAAAGTGGAAGATATAAAAGGCAGATTTAAGACAATCCGTAATCCAGATCAGATATTATTCGTAAAATAATAACGTTGCAAGACATGGAGTATCGATCAGGACATATAGAAGACTAGATACTCATTGTAAAATTAACTGTGCCAAGGAAAATCCAGACTAGCAAAACTAAAGGGACTTGGATCATTTCATTCTTTACAAACAAATACAAAAACAACAAAAGCCAGTATAGACAACCATTCATACTCACATTCACCCTTAAGCACCAGCACCCAAGACACCAACTTCTATACAGGTAATATACTTAACAGTTACCCAATAACCTTTGAAAACGAGCAGGAACACCCTTAAGGCATATGTGGCCTTTATATATCGGTAGAGTCCAACATTCACTAGTTTGCAGTCAATGGGAACAAGAAAAGACATTTCAGGGGTTACCAATTTAAGAGAATAGTTTTATCCTAGCGTAGAAATAGTAGGATCGAATAGGAACTCGTCTGATGTTTGGTTTGTGGAACTAAATCCTCAGTAACTAACCCTAAAAGACTAATACCTGGGACACAAACATTTGGAAAACCTATTTTAAAGTTTAACTCATGAACGTGATCCAAAAACCTTGGATTGCTGGACATTTTAACACACAAAAACCACATACAATTAAATGAATGAGCACAAATCGGCCGTCCATGACCAAAAATTCAGAAGTGAAATAAGTGAAGGTATGGTCTTAAAATTACTTTACTATATCCAAAATAAAATCAAGAAATAACACACGTAAACCATCTCTCAAACAGACTCGCTTAGATGGATAAGATAGGAGGAGGGGACTCTCGGGACAGTAGCTGATAACCCTGTCAAGCCGTAGGAGCCACACATCCTCCAATCCCCTATCCGACCCAATAAAGAGCAGGAAATTCGCCCTGAAAAGGGTGTTCCTGTCAGGAACCTAACCCTTGTAGATCCCTATGAAATCCTTATGGTCCCGTCCATGGACATTCGACCACCATATGCAGTAGAGTTCTCAATTCTTGATGACATCTAGTACAAGTATCAAAGGATAATCAATGCATATGCTTAAGGATATGTTTATATGGCATACTGCGACATGTACTGTGCACGCTGCAATACGCAGGGTGTTTTAGAAGTACACACTGGCCAGCACATACTTGTAAAACACTAACAGCCGTCTCTCAGTGACTTTCACTCTCTCCAGCACGTAAACGCCGGAAAAGTGACATGTTTTTCCCACCACATATTATATGTCAGGGAAAAGGTTGGGTATTCATAGCTCTCATTGACAGCTATAAATTACTGTAATTGCGGGGCGTATTTTGGGCATATTGCAGTGCCCCACAAACACGCCATGTGTACATACCCTTAGTCGGACCGGAGTTAACCCCTTAAGGACCAAACTTTTTTTTGAGTTGACACGTTCATTTTTTCCTCCTCGCTAGTGATGAGCGATTACGTTGACTATCGTCATCGGGTCGATAGTCGATATCGACAATTATCAATAAGATACCGATAGTCGATAATATATTATCGAGACCGATGACCATTAAAGTCCTACTGTGGAGAGCAAACATCACCTTAATTCTTACACCCAAACAGGGAATGAGAAGCTGGAATTTACATCTCACATCAGCAAACGTAACGTGCACATCTTAGAGCAACACACTTAGTTATAAAAGCCACAGAAAAAAAATCACAGACCATTCACTACTCCCTGTCCTCACCACAGCTTGAGCCTTAAACCTGCATGACCCACAAATTAAAAAGTGCCAGAAAGGCAGTATGATTTGAACCAACATTTTACTTGAACTGGACATTGAAATCTGTCCTGGAACGTAGCATGAGCCCCAAACCTGCATGACCCCAGATTAAAAAGTGCCGGAAAAAGGAGTCTTCAACCACCATTATTAGTTTCACTGTACATGAAACTTATAACTGTCCTGTACCCGCATATGACCATATAAACCTTCTGACCCACTGATTAAAAAGTACTGGAAAAGTATTCTTTCAACCACCATTTTAGTTGAACTGACATTGACTATGCCTGTCCTGGCCACATTGCATGAGCCCCAACCTGCATGACCCCAGAATATAAAAAGTTCCGAAAAAGGAGTCTCAACCACCATTTTAGTTTCACTGGACTATGGACTATGCCTTGTCCTTGCCACAGCATGAGCCCCCAAACCTGCATGACCCCCACATATAAAAGTGCTGTGGAAAAAGGAGTCTTTCAACCACCATTTATAGTTTCACTGTACATTGAATATACCTGTTCTGTACCACACACGACCCCTAAACCTGTTTACCTAACAGATCACAAAGTGGCACTATGCTATTCTTGTACAGTGACTCTCTTTTAGTATAACTTTTTTTGTAACTGACATTTTTTACAGAAGTTTATTTAGGGAAGTTTTATATATAGTTTGTACATTTTATCATTTGAGCTTTTTTTTTTCAAGTGTGTTAACGAGTACAACATAAACACCCCTGCCCTCGCAGTTATTAAGGTATTTTTTACACATTAGAGATGTGATTCATCGTCCGCACGACCCACATAAGTAATACAAATGTCCTAATAACCCCAAAACACTTCTTAGTTAGAAAGACTATTTGCCCTCCTGGCTTCTGATACTGATTCAGCCAATCATCAATGTTTCATTTTTCCTCCAAATCCTTCTTCATTGATTAGGGACAGACTCCCCAGGATTAAATAACAAATTATCGACCTACACATAGTGACTCCAGCCCCAGAAAATTTTTAAGCCTCACATTGTCAATTTTGTGTCCAGAGACCCCTGGACCCCTTTTGACACAACTTAACCTCACAGAAATCACCTTTATCAAATCTGGATTTTTAGTATAAACTTGAAGACCACCTGATTGCCACTAACGGTGGAGCCATGCAGCCGTCAGCCATCTGTTAACACTGAGGTCCCAGCAGCCAGGGCCCCCAAAAGAAAAACTTACATGGTTATGCGGTGAGAGCCCAGTCTATGCGTCTGTCATCTATTAACACGCATGTTCTGCTGCCAAGGCCGGAGTTACAAGTGAGTGCGGTGAGAGCCTCAGGCGGCGTCCCGGCATCTATTAACACGGTAAAAAATGGCCATTTGTTAACCAGCAACGAAAACTAGTCGAGAGCTGGAGCAAGTGCTGGAAGCAGAAGTTGAGGTAAGACCTCAGCCTTCCTCATACACAGTCAAAGGCCTGGTAGCGCTTGCCCCTCCTGTATGAAGTGTGGACCACGTTGAGCTTCACACTGGAAATACTGGTGGTTAAGACGCTCCTGTACCAACCAGTGCCCTTTTTCTTTGCATTCATTTTCTCATTTTACTCAACGTGCTGAGGAAAATGTCTCTGTTACTTTTGTTCTGCTGTCCGTGCTGCCATACTCCATGTCCGTCTGAAATAACCTACTACTGGTCAAGTTTGTCCTGTACCACCCTTGTACAATTTCAGAGGAATTTTTTACCAGCTATTTTTGTAGCATGCAAGTTTTTTTATCTAGTTTAATTTCTATAAAACCATTTTTAAGATAGGATGGAATCCCACCATGTCTTTGTTCACTTTTTTAATTTGTATTAAATGTGTTTAGTCTCGAAGTACAGGGAATTGATAGCTATGATTACAATCTTGCCAAAAACAAGTCTATTTTGCCAATATGTGTCCATTAACAGTGTCCTACCTATTCCTGTTTACTTCTGACAGCAACCATCACCCTTGAGCAACTCTTGTCAAGTGTGGAAGAACAAATGTTCAGTTAGAAACAAAATTTTTTTTTTATAATAGACCTTTCGTGATAGCTGCATGTCACTGCAAAATGCTCACCAAAAAATTCAAAACATGACCCATATCCACTTATTACAATTGTGAACAACAAATTACTTTAAAACAACATTTTTTTAATAATAGGCCTGTAGTACTAGCTGCATGTCACAGCAAAATGCCCCCAAAAATTCAAAGCATTACCCTTGAGCCACTTTGAGGACAATTGTGAAAACCAATTTCTGGTTAGAAACACATTTTTTATAATAGACCTGTAGTATACTTCATGTCACAGCAAATGCCCCCAAAAATTCAAACATGGACCCTTAGAGCCACTTTTGACAATTGTGAAGAACAAAGTAGTCTGTTAGAAACAACATTTTTTAGAATATGACCTGTATTATTGGCTGCATTTCCGAAGCAGCATGAAGTCCAAAAATTATAGAAAAATGACTTCCCAGCCCACTGTATAAAAATTGTGAAGGAGAAATGCCCACTTAAAAGCCCCATTTCTGTTCCAAGAGGACCTGATTAATTTGCTTTATCTTACCGCAACAAGACCTAAAAAATTTATACAAAGTGACATCTCAGCCACTATAAAAAAATGGTGATGAAGAAATGCCACCTTAGAAGTCCACATTTCTGTTCCATAAGGACATAATTTTATTAGCTGTAATCATCACAGCAACATGTACCTCAACACCATTGACAATGCGAAACTTCTAAAGAAAAGTGAGTACATGGAATAACGGTGTTGTCAATGAAACCTTGCTGACTTTTACAAGTCTCCCTACACATGCAAAACCGGCCAAAGGAACTGTAGGGAAAATATATATAAAAAGTTGCAGTAAGAAATTATCATTTAAAAGAAAAGTTTTTCAATAGTGACCATTTCTTCTGTTTGCAGAGGAATGTGAAGTAGAAGACCCGGCAACTATTCTCGTGACCTCGGCAATTGGGCCTACAACATCATCAGATGAATCATGCCTGATTCCACTCTTGATGAAAGTCAAATGAACCACATTATCTGTGGAAAGTCGGATGCGTTTGTCTGTAATGACTCTCCAGCTTGTGCTGAAGGTCCGTCGATATGACGCGTGGCTGCCTGGGCAGGACAACACCTCTAAGGCGTGCGAGCCGAAGCTCGGGCCATTTGTCCATGTTTGGATACCCAGAAGTCTATTGGGACCGGAAACACATCCAAAAACATCGGTGTTGAGACGTCAGATAGTCGTGCACCATGATCTAAAGCTGGTCTCTGTGTATGGCTGTGAGCCCTGCATTGTATGCTTGGTGAGGTGGTGTAATAAAGATTGCCAGAGGTCCCCCGTGTTTTTTTTATTAGGCTTCTGCCACCTTGCCTTCTGCAGCTGCGGCCGCTGACGGCTACTGGCCACTCTAGACTGCTGTCCACGTCGCTGGATGTTTTTTCCACATCCGTGACATTGAGGAATTGTGGAAGCAGACGCAAGAGATGTCTCCAGTTGAATCAATCAGCAAGGTCCTCCATTCCTCTTTTTGACTTCTCTATTTGGGTGGGTGGAAGTAATGCTGAATTTTGTTTTGTAGCCGGGGATCCAGGAGGGGTGGCCACCCAGTAACTTTGTTCAAGTTTGAGGCCTTAAAGCGAGGATCATGTTGGAGGAAATGGAGTCATCCAAGCACGCATGTAGAGAGTGGAGCCTTGATTTAACCCAAGCCTCTGGTCGAGGGGCACTAGCAAACTGATCGTTCCTCATCTTCCTCCTCCCCTCAAATTCGCGCCAACCTCTTCCAAGCAGGGACTTCGATTACGTCGTGTCTAGGAATACCTCCACCTCCTCCTCCGCTTCCTCCGCCACAGCTCAACACAGCCCTGACGTTGCCTGATATGATGCACCCTGATAGCAGATGCGCCAACTTGCCACAATCCCTGGACCCCGAACCACTGCCTGAATGAAGACCGATGAAATTGTGAAACTGTCGGCCTTGTGGAATTAGACGGAGAGAAAGGGCTCCGTGTCCCATCTGTGTCCGTCTCCTCTCTCTTCCGTCGCTGGCATGACCTGGTTGTATTCAGATTGTCCAAAGCGATCGTTCCAGAACTAAGATCACCAAATGCTCATTGTCTGACAATGCATAGTCCCGCCACTGACCATTTTGGTGGCTTCTCAAAACTGGCAATGATGGTCAGAGCTCTTTCACCTGCCTCCATACTCGGTGGCTTCAACCAACCCGAGGTCCGCACCGTTGCTTGTCATGCAAGTTGACACATCGAACTCTGCTTAATGGCATTGCGCTGCTGTCCACAAACGCTGAGCATGTGGAGGGTGGAATTCCGCGTGTTGCCATACATCAACACAATGAGACGGTTGACGGGGAGGCCTGAGCTGGACAGCTGCAAACGCGAGCCAGGCTGGACGAAGCATGGTGCGAACGGCTGAAGTGCGAACAGACCTTTCCTCAGCGCGGCATTTCCAGGACCCAGGGTAGCTCTTTAGAAATTTCTGGACCGGACAAGGTTCATGACATGTGCCAGGCAAGCATGTGCTCCACCTAACCGTATACTAAGGCGGCCAGCAGATTACGCCCATGTATCGCAACACCACCTTGCTTGGCACAAGTTCTTGTCACCCAGCCAGCCTCGGGGTCTCGTTGCGGAGACCCCACGAGCCCCTGACCTGTGTGTGACGGTACTCCAGAACGTTCTTGGAAAAAATTTCAACACGCCTGGTTTCTTCTCTTTGGCAACGTGATGCCAACCAGAGGACCTTGGAGGAAAAGAACCCTTGCATCTCCCCTGCGAGGTTTTAGAAGAGCGTGCACCGAGCCTGAGAGCCCCGTCACCCCCATAGACATCCACCCAGCTCACCCAGTGACTGTCAACAGAATAGAGCGGCCTTGGCCGTGCTTACAAGTTCCCCCCTGTGTCGGTGGTCAGATGGACTTGTTCCCGCCACAATGCAGACAACGCGCTTGAAATTTTAGATGACAACGTGGGCCTTGCCACCAAATGCGCTGCTCGGCATCTGTATTGGGCAGCAAGGGCCATGACGTGCGTAACCCATCTGAGTCCCACCAAAACGAAGGCAACATTTCCAAGGCCAAAAGCCTGGCAAAGCCGACATTCAGGCTTTGGCTTTGGGATGGTTTAGGGTTAAAGTGTTTCTTCTGCTCCCCAAACCTGGAAGACAGAAGGCTGTGGCAGCTAGACCTGGCCGCTGTAACGCGTGCAGGTCCGTCAAACTGCTGGCGGAAGGCAGAAGGGTAGGATGCGGGTCTCTGATTGGTTGCTGTGGTACTCTGGGCGACGGTGGAGGCTGAAGCGTAGGCCTGATCCCTGATTATGATCTTGAGGGACTGGGCAGCTAGAGGAACGCTTGGTGGGTGGCGGAGGAGAGGCGGGAGACAGAGGGTTTAACAGAGGTTGGGCCCGCGTCGGTCTGCGCCTTTTTTGCCAAGTGTTTCCCTCCATATCAACTCATGCATACGCTGCCTGTGACAAGACCATTGTATGGTGGTGTTAAACACCTAAGGTTCTTGCCTCTACTTATGCGTTATACGCAAAGGCGTCATATGACATCGCTCGGGTGAATCAGAGGCTTGCTCAGAGAAATGCCCAGCTTGAGAGGACCTGGACCTTTTTGACGGCGATAAGCGAGGATCGGGTTTCCGCTGAACACGTGGCTGGCGGAATCATATCAGCGGACTTCTGCGATAACCGCCCTCTCCCTTTTTGAGGTGGGACCCCGTACTGGACACTACCCCATCATCCGTTCCTCTCGTCCAGTTGATGAAGCGCTCCAAGCAAATTCTGGCTCGAAAAGACCACGTGGATCCGCCGCAATGTCGTCAACATCATCAACACAGGAGACTTCTTCGTCCAGACATTCTGCATCCCAGAGCTGCGGGCTACAAGCAAGAGACTGCAACGCGTTTGCCCGACCGTCTTCCGGGATTTTTTGAGGACGAATGACCGGCTTCCTTTCTCCTCCACTGATGGCATCAGTAACTGTGCGTCAGAGCAGAGGAAAATCATCCTCTTCGCCTTTGATCTTTACATGGGCCTTCTGACCCCAACCGCATTTTGTCGATCAAAATAGGGTCATCAGGAAAATGGATTATCCACAGTGGTGGGTACACGAGTTGACATTTGGGCTGCTTCATGTTGAAACGGATGCTGATGATGCTGATAGACGAAATTTTGATGAGCCGTGACTGGGATGACGAGATGTAAGACAGCTGGATTCAGAGTTGCATTAACCACTGAAGAACAGATTTGTGCGTCGCTGTTCGTGTACTGAGATTCACAGGCCTGACCCAGCGATGACAGGCCCTGACGTCCCCTGCAAACGGACTAACCGCCTGGCTTTTCGTTTTGTCGCCAGCACTGGATATGAGCACCTTCTCCTCGTACCTCTACCTCGATGTCCTTACCCCCCTCTTTGCTCGTTTACCACCTTGAATTTCGCTCCATGTTCAGAAAGAAAAAAAATTTGAGAAGTATGGAAGAGTTTTTGGAAAAGTCTCATATTAAAAGAGGCAAAATCACAGCTATTCTCAAAATCCCCAAATCAAAACAAAAAGATGCTGGATTCAAATTAACTGCAAGGTGCTCTATCAACACAGCTGCCAGCTCCAAAGTGAAAAAAACACATATCTGAAAGTAACGGGATCTAAAAGTATTTTATGGCACCTAATCAATTCACCTGTGGTGACTAGCAAAATTGCTTATATCAAAATTTAATACTGCAAAGTAGATCTATCAACAAAGCTTGACTGACCAAAATTGAAAAAAACTCCCTGTCAGAAATGTATAAATACGGGTTAATAAAAGGTATTTTTTTGGCCAGCCTAATCAATATCAACGCTGTGAGTGACTACGAAAATTGGCTGAATTCAATTTAACTGCAAAGTAATCGATCAACAAAGCTTGCATGACTGACCAAAAGTGAAAAAAAAACACTGTCTGAAAGAGTAAAGAAAAAAATAAAGGTATTTTTTGGCATCTATCAATTTCACCTGTGGTGACTACTAAATTGCTGTTATTCAAATTTAACTGCCAAGTACTCTATGAACAAAGCTTGACTGACTACAAAAGTGAAAAAAAACACCTGCTGAAATGTATAAACGGGTATAATAAAGGGTAATTTTTTGGCACCTATCAATTCACCTGTGGTGACTACAAAATTGCTGAATTCAAATTTAACTGCAAAGTAGATCTCTCAACAAAGCGTTGCTGAACCAAAAGTGAAAAAAAACACCTGTCAGAAATGTAATATCTTGGATATAAAAGTGTATTTTTTGTGCACCTTCAATTTCACCTGTGTTGACTACTAAATTGCTAATTTTCAAATTAAAACTGCAAAGTAGCTCTAAGAACAAACATGCCTGACCAAAAGAAGTAAAAAAACACCTGACAGAAATGATACAGATATAAAAAGGATGTTTGCACCTATCAGGTACACCTTGGACTACAAAGTTGCTGGATTTTAAATTTTAACTGCAACGTCTGGTGCTCTATCAACACAGCTGGCCCTTCGCCAAAGTGACTTTACAGAAGCGGTAGATGCTCCATTTAAAAAAAATTCTTGCCTAACTACCTAAAATCTGCCAATCTCTGATCTAACTACCTTCCTAAGGATCAACAGCTAAAAGATAGCTTCTCTGTGAAAAAATTGGAATACCTATCGCTGAGCTGTTAGGACAGAGACAGAGCGCAACGTCCTACTGCTAAGAGACGCTGACACACACTGATCCATGACAGGAGGGCTGTTCTATTGTTAAAACGTAGCTTCAAGGATTTTTCCAGCCAAACGCAACCATCACACATCCCAGTCATGACGTCGCAACACACATCACACCCTGCTCTGACTCCGGTAAGTTGATTTGCTGTCAGCCAAAATGACAGGAAGCTCCGAAAAATGGCGCGATATAAATAATTATTGTACAAGATTTTAACCTAAATTATCGCGTGATCATCTAAAAAACCGATCAACTTAAATAAACCGTGCCGATTATTTTTTTTCAAAATTTGTCGATAATAATCGCTTGCCAACACAACTTCCCTCGCCTTTCAATAGCCATAACATTTTTAGATTTTCCCATCTTCATAGACATAAGAGGGCTTATTTTGCAGGACACAATGTACTTTCTAATGGTGCTATTCATCTTACCATAGAATATACTGTGAAACCGCAAAAAAATTCTAAGTGGGTCAAAATGTGAAAAAATGTACTAGTACCATGTTTCCAGAGTTTTTTTTCTAGCGTTCACTCTCCGGTATAAATTATGTGTTCTCTTCATTCTGCAAGTTGATATAATTCCGGCAAAAACAAATACGTAATGATTTGCGTAATGTTATAGTACCATAAACAAATTCCAAACATTTTCTATTTTTGAAATTAGCACTGTAGTGCCATTTTCTGTGACCAATAACTTTTTTGCACTTCTAACTATACACCTCAGTGAGGAAGTAATTTTGCGGCCTGAAGTGTACTTTTTATTTGTACCATTTTGGAATAGATGCAACTTTTTAGATCATTTTTATTCCAGTTTTTACGGGACCTAAAATGAGCAAAAAGACCCCCACAACTTTGGCTCTTGAAATTTTTGCTTTTTTATGTTAAAGATCTTGCAAAAACAAGTCACTTTGAATATAGTGTCCCTTGGACAGTGTCCTACCTATTCCTAGATATTCCCTCTTGTAGGGGCTGCATCAGCTCCTCAGGTCGCTATAGCTACAGACCTGTTCAATCTCTCCTGAAAGGCTATTAGTGTTGGTCACTATAGCCACAGACCTGGTGTTCTCAGAACCTCATCACTGCAGCCTAGTAGCAGCCGGTAAATATATCCCTAAATTCAAAAATGAAACCAAGAAAACAGATCTAAGGTAAGATGAATCGATGGAGTGAGACAACCCCTTTAAGGCAACGAAAAGAGCAAAATGTAAAAGGATAACATGTGAATCTTCTGAACTGGGGATGGGGTTTCACAGTTATGAGGTCCACATCTGATAGCACTTACATCTCTCAGGCCATAGCCGGCAAGGAAAAAGAACCATCAAGCAATTCTGTCACTGTCGTGCTATCATATGTCACAGAAGGGAGAAAAATATAAAGGGGAACTCTAAAAATTATGTAAAAAAAAATCCATATAATAGTTGCATATTGCTGTCAATATGTGAAAAGAAAAAAATCGATGTTAGCATCAGCTTTTTTAAGATTATGTTTGCCAAGCAGTCTTGGCCCACTTTAGGCCTCTGCTCTCTCTACAGTGGTGGCTCCTATTCCAAGGGCATGCGGCAACCCTTACATGGACATAGCCCAGCTAGATACACAACTAAAACTGCAATACTTGTAGTTAATCCAGTGAGATATAAGGAATAAAATGACTATTATATGCTAAACTTAGGAGTAAAACATGTTCACAGACACCAGCTACACGTTTCAGACCACATGGTCTTAAACGCGCCGTGGGTGTCTGTGAACGTTTTACTCCTGATTTTTTACATGTAGTAAAGAGTGATATTATTCCTAATATATCACTAGACTAAACACAGGTACCGCTGCTGTACCATTGACCGACAGAGAAAAGTCACAGGTTCCGTAGCTGGGACATGGAGCTGTCAAATGTATGATATACAGGTAAGCCGTTATATACTTTGTACTTTACACCTGTGAAACTGGTGTAAACAGCAACAACTTAAAAAAAAACAACAGTTTTATCAGTCGCATGCTTACACAATGCCTCCCTCAATATTGTCACCATGCGGTTATCTGACAAATTCTGCACTAACACCAGCAACATGGCCTCGGGATGGAAAATCACTGCCATTTTGCTGCTCAGCCATGTGGGGCAACCATACAACCCTCACAAAAAATTTAAAAAATTTAAAAAATTATGATAACATACCCCATATGCCTCTGCCCACAAGTGCCCAGGAGTGGCACATTCTGCATCGCCCATCAAATAAAAGTGTGGTCCTTCACAATGGCTTAACTATCTCATCTTCTTAATACTGTGAAGTGAAAATTCTCCTATAGACATTTCTGAAATATTTACATGAATGAACCCCGGACGCCCCCAAATGTTTTCAGGGGCTATAAAGACCCAAAGGGGTTTTTTCTCTGCTTCGGATCTACTTTTCGTGGTTTCTGATATGGGTAAAATTTTTATACCTTTTTAAAGGGGTTTTTGCCAATATCTATTTATACTGTACATCCGGCTCTTCAGCTCTTTTTTGTGTCAGAAGGGGGGGTGTGGATTTTTGTTTGTTTCATATCATTGCCACAGGATGACAACCAAAGGCCCTTTTCCCTCTCTATTTAAAGAAAAGTCTGTTTATGTTAGTTTAAGTAGCTACAATGTAACTCGAGGTGACATCTTTTTTTTTTATAGCAAAGGGTCCCTTGGTTTAAAACCCTGCAGGAAAACTTAACCTGTGGATTTTTTTTTCTTTTATCATGCACAACCTCTTTTAATTTTTTTTTTTATTTGCGTGTTTGACTTATTACTAACTAGTCCCAAAGGACAGGGTGAATACAGCACCCGGGTTTGAACACCATTAGATTCCTGAGAAAGAGGTGATGTCGAGCAGTGCGATAACTGGAGCTCACAGCCCTGGGCGTTCCCCTGGGAGACTGTAAAAAAATGGGTTTTTCTAAAAAAGCAGCAAAAAAAAAATGGGGGCAAAAATTTTTTAATAATAATGAATGGTGAAAATGTTTATTATTTAATTTTAAATTTCCCAAATCAATTTTACTTTGTGGCAAAACCCCTTTAATTATTGATACGCTGCTGTTCCAGTATGTAGACACTAGGTGACGGGCCCCTCCTCATTTTGCTATGGGGTCCTATGAGTTCTAGTTACGCCCCTGCTTCGAAGATATAAGCTCACAATGTTTACCAGCTTTGTGCTCACTGTGTAACAGGAGTAACCCCTCTATATATGTCAAGTCTATCCTCCCCCACTCATTGTATTAAATCCGTAATCATGGTGAATTTGGACAAAATTGCTGAACAAAAACAGTTGTCTCCACCATGAATTGCCCACTTTAGAGAGACAATAAACCTTTTTGTAGCCACATCATTAGACCTTTCCAAGCTTGTAACAATAAGGATCCATTTAAAGGCTTAACCCAAAACCAATCACTCGAAAAATTTTGACTTCTGCATTTATTATTGTTTTCCTCACGTAATATAACAATTAAGAAAGACGAATAGAAGCGTTCACATTGCAGAGCGCTGTAAAGGGGGATGAATTGGTCTCCAGTAATGGACGTATCAGGCGGCCTTTGTGTTGAGTCGGATAACAGTGACACAATCCTTTTCCATTTTGTTTCTGGAAAATCCCTAAACAAATGACCAAGCAAATAGCAGATAAACAGTGACAGGCCATGATTGATTCCACTCTTGGCCATACAATAGAAAGGGAAAGAGAACTTTTAGTTTACTGAAGCCTATGAGCCATCAATGGATTAAGTCCATCCATAGTCAAACAATCATGTCCTATTTATCTCTTTGTAATACAATTATATTCTCAATAAGTAGTTTGTCACTATAGTCTTCTTGGTAAATAGGACTGGGGGATAATAAAATCAATAATAAATCAATTAGGTGAATGCAAATTATCCCTTCTTTCTAACAGGAACCATAGACTCAAAAAGATATAGCTGCAAACATGGGTATAAAGGGTGCAGAGGTACAGTAGAATCATCCCCAGGTGCTGAAGAGAACACAGGCCACATGAGGAGAATTATAAATATCACATGGCAGGTTAGGGCCCTGCAGATTTTGCATGTCGTGGGAGCAGTGCAGGGTGGCTCAGTGGTTAGCACTGTTGCCTTGTAGCACTAGTTTCTAGGGTTTATATCTCAACATCTGCAAGGAACTTGTATGTTCTGAAAAGCAGGGATAGCCAGCTCACCTGTTCCATACTGGGACGGGCTGTATGGAAAGCACTCTGAGGATGTCCTGCAGATTGTACAGAGGTAGGAAGAAGTAAAGAGGTGCTGGAAAAGTAAGGATTCTAAGATATTTATGTGCAAACTCTGCAGGGACGAGTGGTGGCCGGGAGAAGTCATCATGGTGGTATGGAACTGGATGGAGAGGAAAAGGGAAAGTGAATGACTCAACAGAGAAACGTCACCTGTGAGTCACTGGATGTAACTGCACTGTAATCACTTATATGTCTGCAGAGAGCCTCCATATGGTCACTGTATGGAGATAATATACAGTCTGCAGAACCTGTATACACTGGTATCTACTCCCATATGGTCACTGTATGGAGATAATATACAGTCTGCAGAGCCTATGTACAGTGGTATCTACCAATATATGGTCACTATATGGTGGTAATATACAGTACACACAGCTTGTATACAACTGGTATATACCACTATATTTGTCACTGTATCGAGGTAATATAAAGTCTACAGAGCCTGTGTACACTGGTACCTACCACTATAAGGTCATTGAATAGAGGTAATATACTGTTTGTAGAGCCTGTGGACACTAGTATCTAACACTATATGGTCACTGTATGATGGTCATTTAAAGTCTGCAGAGCCTGTGTACACTGGTGTACACTACTAAATGGTAACAATATGGTAGTAATATTGGTCGTTACATACTAATGTTTATTCATTAATAGTATAGTGGTTAGTTAGTATGTGGTGGTAATTTGTGGTCGTGTCCTGGCGGTATATTCGGGTCCTTATGTAGTAGCGTTTTTTGTAGCGTTGGTCTTCGTAGTAGGACTTGTTTGGTAGCAGTATGATGGTGATATGTGTGGTGGGGTATTTGCTCTTTGTATTATCTAGTAACTGAAGGACTGTTAAGAGGTGCTGATAAATGTTCGTCTTTGGGGGAGGGAAGAGGCCCATCCAAAAGTTTGCTATGGGGTCCAGGCTTCTCTTGTTACACCCTGCTCCTCTACCACGTGCCATTTATAAGTCTGGCATTAATGTATGTTGCAAATAGACCTATGGTCCTCCTCAAGCACAAGGGCCAAGGTGCAATTTCTACCTCTGAACCCCATATAATTATATTTCTTAGTCTGACCATGAATATTCCTCGCAAGGAAATAGATTTTGCATTGCAAATATCTGACAGTTTGTCACTTTAGACACATCATTAATCATCTTGACCACTTGCAACCTGTCGGATATGCCTGCCACCACTATGAATATTATGGTTTTAAATAAAACAATCTACCATTTCATGTATACAGCTCATTTGCAGACCTTTGTATGTCTGTGGTTCCAAACTACTGTGCAAGGAAACTTTACACATAGTCTGATCCTACAGTCATGTGTTACTTTCTGTGTACAGCGTTGGTTTATAGTCTATAATTATGGAGTCACATAGCTCTGCATAGGAGCTGTATAGACCAAATGATAAAATATTTTTAATTTGGGTGTTATGAAAAGTTGCTTCAATTCTTTTTTTAGATGTATTGGATCAGATTTATAACCACACCAATCAATTTCATTTTACTTGATTTTTTTGCTGGCATCAGTCAGGCAGTCAGGTTACTGTGAAGGTATCCAGACTTATACTATGACGGACCCAGAGGGGCCTATAGGGCAAAACCGAACTTCTTGTCTTTCCACCATCTACTAACAAACCCTACCCTGCTATTCCTGTTTCAGTGTGTGGCGCCAATATAACTCCTAGGCAGCAGGCCCACTGTCTTGGGGTTATACTAGATTCTGATCTGTCCTTCACCCCGTATATCCAATCCCTTGCCCGCTCCTGTCACCTGCACCTCAAGAACATCTCCAAAATCCGTCCGTTTCTCAAACTCTCATTGTTGCTCTTATTCATTCTCGTCTTGACTACTGTAACTCCTTGCTTATCGGTCTCCCTCTCTGCAAACTCTCCCCTCTCCAATCTGTCCTGAATGCAGCAGCCAGGCTTGTCTTTCTTTCCAGCCGCTATACTGATGCCTCTACCTTGTGTCAATCACTGCATTGGTTTCCCATTCAGTATAGTTACAACATAAACTCCTCACTCTCACCCATAAAGCTCTCCACAGCGCTGCACCCCCCTACATCTCCTCTCATCTCTGTCTACCACCCTACCCGCTCTCTCCGCTCAGCTGATGATATCTAATTACATTACTCAATCATCCGAACCTCCCATGTCCGTCTCCAAGATTTCATACGTGCTGCACCAGTTCTCTGGAATATGCTACCGCGAGCAATCAGGCACACTCACAACCCTCAGTTTTAAGAGGGCCCTAAGAACACATCTTCTCAGGCTGGCCTCCCAAGACCCCTAACTGCTATCACACACATCTGTCACTCCCTACACTAGGGCACTCGCAGGCACTTATCTGTATATAGATGTATTGTCAGGGTGGCAGGTTCATCCAACTTTTATGCAAACCACCTCCTATTTATGTAACAGGGCTGGACCATTGTAAACTTAGCACTTCTTAACCCTTCATCTCCCCCAAGCACCCTCATAGATTGTAAGCTCTCGTGAGCAGGGTCCTCATACCTTGTGTCTCATCTGTAAGTACTTTTTAATGTGTAATGTCTGTACGTATACCTTCTAAACTGTGAAGTGCTGCAGAATATGTTGGCGCTATATAAATAAAAATTATTATTATTAGATTATTATTATAAAGTAGTCTAAAAAGGTGCACATTCGCCTCACAGTTTCCTCTGGCGTCATCGCATTATACATCAGGATACCTTTTTCAAGGCATCCCGAATAATACTGGCAATGGAGCCACTTGATGTGAATGAGGCCGTATAGACCCAATGTTACACATTAATGAGATTACACAAATTGATAGTGCATTGATCAGTCTGATTTTGATTCTCTGGCAAAATGCAATCCGTACAAATACTAAGCAGTAAAATTGATTGTTTGTCAAAGCACCAAGAAATTTTTCTTTATCTACTCCCATCATTGTGAGGTTGCATTGTGCTCTCTTTATTGTGGTATAAACAGGGCAGTTGATATTCTTCCTCGTTCCTACCACAAGTCTCAGCATTGAGCGTGGGAAGGAAGCTTGAAGCTTCAGGAAACAGATGACATAACAAAGACTCATTTTTTTTCCCAGACTTCCTTGAGAGATAGAAAGGTTTTATATCATTATGTGTACAGTAAATCAACTGTCTCCATATCTGCTGTTGTATGACAGAGACTGGGTGATATACAGGGCTAGGTTCCTAGAAATGTAGATGGTGGCAGGTTTATTAGTACATTCAACTGAGCCAAAAAATAACCCAACATCATAGGGAAAAGTTTGCAGAGTTTCTTTTATAAGGACGGAGGGAATTTTATGCAACAGAAATGATTCTGTAAACAAAATATTTTTTTTTTTTTTTTTAAAGTCACGTTGGGGAATAGTAATAAAACTGTCTAAAAGAAAAAAAACTCTTTGTCGCCCTTGACAACCAATCACAGCTCAGCTTTTCGTTTTCAAGAGCAGTATTAGAAATGAAAGCTGTTCTGCGATTGGTTGTATTGAGCAATAAAAACAATCTTTTTTTTATCAATCTATCCCATTGGACCTCATTTATAAAAATTCTCTAACAGTAAAAATGTCCCTATTGCCCATAGCAACCAATCGGAGCTCCGCTTTCAATTTTCCTGAGCAATTTGTAATATGTGCCCCACAAAGCAATGATCTGTCCCTCAAAGTGTATTTGCAGCAAACTTTTGTACACAGGCATTGCAGACATATTACAGTGTAGTTACATTCAGGGATCCACATGAGACGTCTTTTCTGATGGAGGTTGTTCACTTTCCCTTATTTAAAAAATAAAATAAAATTCTGTTGTTTCTGCGGTTTTTGAAACATTTCTTTCCATTGTTAGTAAAGGAGGTATCTGACAGACGTGTCTCCATTACTATTACTGGGGCTTGGTGTCAGCCAAGTTTTTCATCACCCCATGGTTGACACTAAACTCCTCTCGCTATTACCCCAATACTCAACACACAAGGGGTACTAGGAAGGTTACTGTCAGAAAGCAGATCATCTATTTTTAAGATGGGAAAGGGCTGATACCCATGGACCTTCCCATCCAGATAGTATCAGACCACATCTGTTAGTGTTACCTTGGCTGGTTATGAAATATGTGAGGGCTCCACGTGTTATAATTTTATTTTATTGTTTTTTTTAGATTTTTAAAAATGTGAGATCCCCACATTTTTCATAACCAGCCAAGGTAAAACCAATAGCTGCAGCTTGATACCGTCAAGGTGGGAAGGTCTATGAATATTGGTCCTCTTCCACCCTAAAAATACCAGCCTGTAGTCACCCCAGAACTGGACCAGCACTTTAGATAGGCCCCCTTGTGACAGTAACCTGGCTAACTTAACCCCTTACCACATCCATGACAGAGCCCCATTTTTGAAATCTGAAATGTGTCACTTTATGTGATAATAATTTTTTGATACTTTTACTTATCCTTGTGATTCAGAGGTTGTTTTCTCGTGACACATTGTGGTTTATATTAGTAAGAAATTTTGGTCCCTACAATCCTTGTTCGTTTGTGAAAAATATCAAAATATCATAAAAATGTGAAAAAAAATTGCCATTTTCAAAATTAAAAAATTTCTGCATGTAAGGCACATAATTATTCCACACAAAATAGTTTATAACTTGCAGCTACCGTATGTCTACTATAGGTTGGCATACATTTTGCAATGTTGATTTTTTTAGGGACCAGTCCAGTTTTGATGTGGTTTTGAGGGGCCTGTATGTTAGATTTTCAATATTTATCCATTGTTCACTGGAACACGCTAGAAATGCAACTCAATGATGAATCCCCCAATTCTGCCATTTTTAGAGATATCCCATATGTGGTCCTAGTGTGCTATTTTGCTCAACCACAAGCCTCAGAGTAGGAGGAGCACCTACTGGACTTTGGGGTCTCATTTTCATTATGATTTTCTTTAGCTGCCATTACAGGTTTGCGGACCCCCTAAGATGCTAAAACTGAATAAACATCCCTAAAAAGACCTTACATTGGAAACTACACTCCTCAAGGAATACGTTGGAAACTACACTCCTCAAGGAATATATACAGGGGTGTAGTGAGTATATCGATCCTACAGGTGTTTCACAATTTTCTTTAGTATTAGGCTATAAAAATGAAAATTAATTTTTTTCCAACAATCTGCAATTTTAGCTGAAATTCTTTCATTTTTACACGGACTCCTGGCAAAAAGCACCCCAAATTTTGTTGCATATTTTTTTTCAAGTTTGGCAATACCCTATATGTGGGTATAAACTGCTGTTTGGGTGCATGGCAGGGCATACAACTATGGGAGCGCTATTTGGCTTCTGGAAGACAGATTTTGGTGGGTATCATGTCGTATTTACAAAGCCACCAAAGTACCAGGTGAAACCTTCCAGAAGTCACCCCATTTTGGATTTAACTCCCCTCATGGATCTGATCTAGGAGTGTATTGTGATTTTTGGGCGCACAAGTTTTTTTAGCATTAGGCCATAAAAATGGGGGAAAAAAGACACAGTTCTGGCACTGCTTTTTGGGCTTCATTTTTACAGCATTCGACATGCGATACTAAAGACAGGATCATTTTACTATGGGGGTTTGTACAATTGCAATGATATAAATTTGAAATCTTTTTTGAGTTTTACTACTTTTACACAATAGAAATGCATTTATAAAAAAATGCGTTTTTATGTCGTTTAGTCTGAAAACCAAAACTTTTTTATTTTTCTGTATTGGAGCTGTTTTGGGGTTTTTGTTTTTTGTGGGGGTGTGGTTAAAATTTTATTGGTACCTTTTTGGGGGTTTTTAGTGTTTGAGTGCTTTTTATCAAGGTTTTTTTGGCTTTTTTGAAACAAATACAGCCCTTTTTTAGTGTTTTTTTTTTTTTTACGCGGTCACCCTGGGTATAAAAGGCTGCTAACTTTCTCAGCAGGTTTATACAAATTTAAAAAGATACCCAATTTTATTTTTTTTTGTTTTTCTGCTTTACCAAAAAAAAACCTTTTATTCAAAAGGGAAAACATCGCCATGTCGAGGCATAACTTTTTTTTCTTTTTCCGTGTACAGAGCTTTGTATGGGCTTGTTTTTTGTGTGATGAGTTGACATCTTTGGTATCATATGTATCATTTATGGGGGGAAATTTTTTTTTATTGCTTTTAAACCCGTTTTACTCTGTGGGTCGATACGATTGCAGCGATTACCAATTTTATATATTTTTTTGAAGTTTAAGTGCTTCAATAAGCGGTTTCATTGTGGAAAACAATTATTTATGTTTCACTATATCCTGATAGCCATAATTTTTTCATTTCTCCATATACAGAGCAATATAAGGGCTTTTTTTTGCCCTTTCAATGTTTCATTGGTACCACTTTGGCATTTATATGACCAAAGTGGTTACCGTCAGAAAGCAGAGAATCTAATGGTCAATTTCTGGAAGGGCCGCAGACTGGTATTTTTAAGATGGGAAGGGGTTGACACCCATGGACCTTCCCATCCATACTATATGGATGGGAAGTTGGTTTTACCTTGGCTGGTTATAAAAAATGGTTGAACTCCACATTTTTTTTTTTATTGTATTGTTCCTTTTAGATTTTTAAAAACATGGGATCCCCACGATCTGTACTGTAGCCACCATAGCCCTCCTTGAATGTAGAATCACACTATACAGAGTACTGTGACGTTTCAATAGGGAACAGCTATAACACTATAGTAGCGACGGCTTCCTGACTAACGTGCATGCCTGTTATTAAGCAGATCAGCTGGTTTCCTGAAAAAAAGAAAAAAAAACTGCCCTTTAAGTGGCAGTGGTGTCTTAAGCCTCTCTAAAAACCAAGCCCAATTGGACATGATTTCTTGGCACCCCATGCAGTTATGCACCAGCTGTTATTGTAGTCATCTTCATATCCTACACGAATGCACATATCATGAAAAACACAAACTGTGATCCTCAGTAAGGACCAGATCCATATCTATATAAATACATACAGCATAAACACAATAAGCACTCTAAATCTATATTACAGTGAAATGAACCAGATATAACCTTAAAATGGTTCCAAAGTTCTCGAAAGAACACCATAACATAGCTGGTATTGCAATGGTTTATTACATTCTTTTAAAGCCAAGGGTCACAGGTAGAGCCCTGGAGGGTTGCCAGTTGGGCACCAAGGATGTAGATTTCAGATCGTCTATCACAATGTGCATGCATGTGCTTGCTACAGTCTGAGCGTGTGGATAAACAAGGAAATTGTGCAAGCATTACTTGTTTTAGCAGTTATTTTAACAAGCTGCTGATAACATGACAAGTATTTCTGTTGGGATCGTTTGTGGTTTTACTAACAAGATGATTTACATCTATAAACATACAATAAAATAACCAAACACAGAACATTCATTTCAGACACGTATTAGTAAACTAAATCCAATGGGAATGTTAACCATACATAAAATTCCCCATGTATACGGTTTATTTACTGGAAGGCAAAACACGTACAAGAGGCAAAATGACATTTTATTTTGACAGATTTTAGATTTTTGTTATTATATTGCTGTTTCGAGTTGTGCTGTAAACTATACATGGACCTACCCACTAATATTGGCATACAGCCGGTAGGTGCACAACTACGTAATAACATTGTAGGATGAACTGCATTCCTTAACTCGGAGCATGCTATCAAATGGCACGAATGCTGACATGCGCGTACTCCTGCAGCACGGAGGGGGGGGGGGTTTGAGGGCGGTAGCCCGCCGACCCCATTGACATTCATTACTCACGGCGCGTATTCGCTGCGAATAATTGACATGTCACTTATCCCCCCGCGCGTACAATATGATCGTAATATTACGCGGGGAGAGGAGGCATAATCCATAGTTCTCTATGAGAACTATGGATTACCGTAATTTCGGTGCACATTTCACCTGTATTAGAGTGCAAATACGTGGCGATATGCGCTCTTATATTACGAAGTGTGAAATGACCCTAACACTAAATTGGTGTTTATTGTTTTATTGAAGTTTTTAAGGGTTAACTTATCACTCTTAAGCGCTCCCGATCCGGTATAACGGCAAGCTGACCCTTAAAAACTTCTAACAAGAATCAAGACCTAAATTAGAGTCACGATTAGTGTTAGGCATGTTAAAATATTAGGTGTTAGGGGGTCGAGGGGGAAAAAAATTCAGGTTTGGAAAAAGGTGTCCTCTGCACCGAATGCGGGGGGGAGATAATTCAACTGACTTTTACCATTACGCTATAGTTGCGAGGTGCGGCCATTTCTCCCCTAGGTGGCTATTGCATAAATTTCCCCAATAAGCCGTTGGCCAGATTAGTAATTTACTGAAAAAAAAAGGGAATTTCCTTATTCAAACGGATAAAAACTGACACCAAATTGTAGGTTGCACTTGCCTATAAATTTAATGTTGCATCCCGATCTCAAATAAAGGTCTTATTCATAGTTCACGTGTTACAGCAAATCTAATACATTTTGCAACGTTTTTAGGCATATTTTTCAATAAAGGATTCATTTTTATTGTGGACTGCAAGAGTTGAATTTTCAGAATGTCTCAAACCTGTATTTTTGCATAACTTATGTTATACTCAAGTCAAACTGAACAAGGACAGATCCAAGCATCATTACTTGGCATACCAATCTGGCACCTGAAAACGGTTATTTGGGCACTAAATGTCATTATTATTGGATTACTATTTTATTTTGTTGTTTGGATATTATGGTGGTATAATTTTGTGCTTTGCATTGAGGTATTATTTAGACACAGCATGGCACAACTATTATGACTGCGCTACTGTTTGTTATGTTCTAGTACAGCGTAGCTAAATAATTTTCATCTCTCACCTCTATTTATAATAATAATAATAATTTTTATTTATATAGCGCCAACATATTCCGCAGCACTTTACAATTTAGAGGGTGTACATACAGACATTACACATTAAAAGAACTTACAAATGAGACACGAGAGCTTACAATCTATTAGGGTGTATGGGTGAGACAAAGGGTTAAGAAGTGCTCAGTTTACAATGGTCCAGCCATGTTACATAAATAGGAGGTGGTTTACATAAAAATTGGGTGACCCTGCCACCCTGACAGTACATCTATATACAGATAAGTGTCTGTGACTGCCCTAGTATAGGGAGTGACAGATGTGTGTGATAGCAGTTAGGGATCTTGGTGGGCCAGGCTGAGAAGATGTTTTCTCAGAGCCTCTTAAAACTATGAGAGTTGTGAGTGTGCCTGATCGCCCGCGGTAGCATGTTCCAGAGAACTGGTTCCGCACGTGTGAAGTCTTGGAGACGGGCATGGGAGGTTCGGATGATTGAGGAATGTAATCTGATATCATCAGCAGAGTGGAGAGCACGGGTAGGGTGGTAGACAGAGATGAGGGAGGAGATGTAGGGAGGAGCAACACTGTGGAGAGCTTTATGGGTGAGAGTGATATGAGTTTATGTTGTATTCTGTACTGAATAGGTAGCCAGTGCAGTGACTGACACAGGGTAGAGGCATCAGTATAGCGGCTGGAAAGAAAGACAAAGCCTGGCTGCTGCATTCAGGGACAGATTGAAGAGGGGCGAAGTTTTCAGAGAGGGAGCCGATAAGCAGGGAGTTGTAGTAGTCAAGACGAGAGTGAATAAGAGCACAATGAGGTTTGAAGCTGTTTCCACAGCGAGAAACGGACGATTTTGGAGAGTTCTTGGGTGCAGCTGACAGGAGCGGGCAAGGGATTGGATATACGGGGTGTAGGACAGATCAGAATCTAGTATAACCCCAAGACAGCGGGCCTGCTGCCTAGGAGTTATATTGGTGCCACACACTGAAACAGGAATAGCAGGGTAGGGTTTGTTAGAAGATGGTGGAGACAAGAAGTTCGGTTTTAGTGAGGTTTAGTTTCAGATGGAGAGAGGACATGATGTCAGAGACAGCGGACAGACATCACTGGTGTTTTGTAGGAGAGCAGGACTGATGTCTCGGGAGGAGGTGTATAATTGGGTGTCATCCGCATAGAGATGGTACTGGAAGCCGAATCTGCTGATGGTTTGTCCAATGGGGGATGTGTAGAGTGAAAAAAGGAGAGAACCAAGAACGGATCCCTGAGGAACCCCAACAGTAAGAGGAAGAGGAGAGGAGGTAGAACCTGCAAATGAGACACTGAAGGAGCGGTCAGAGAGGTAGGAAGAAAACCAAGAGAGAGCGGTGTCCTGGAGGCCAATGGTGCTGAGCATGGGGAGGAGAAGGTGGTGATCAACAGTGTCAAATGCTGCAGAGAGATCCAGGAGAAGCAACAACGAGTATTTGCCCTGTGATTTGGCAGTGAGGAGATCATTAGAGACTTTAACTACAGCAGTTTCCGTGGAGTGTAGGGTGCGGAAACCGGATTGTAGAGGATCGAGAAGAGAGTTAGTAGAGAGAGAGTGGATTAAACGGGAGTAGACCAAGCGTTCCAGGAGTTTAGAGATGAAGGGCAGATTAGAGACTGGTCGGTAGTTATCAGCGCAGGATGGGTCCAGAGAGGGCTTTTTAAGTAAAGGGGTTATGATGGCATGTTTAAAAGAGGATGGAAAGATCCCAGTAGAGAGAGAAAGGTTAAAGATTGCGGTAAGGTGAGAGATGATAGCTGGAGAGATAGACCGGACAAGGTGGGATGGAATGGGGTCACTAGAGCAGGTGGTAGGGCGACCAGACGAGAGAAGCCTGGACACTTCTTCTTCTGTCGTTGGGTCAAGGGCTGAGAGCAGACTAGAAGACGTGCCGGAGGGGACGGGATGGGGGTTTCTTGAAGATTGAGATGAGATGTTTTGCCGGATACTGTCTATTTTGTCTTTGAAGAGAGTGGCCAGGTCTTCAGCACAAAGGTCAGTGACTGGGGCCTGAGCTTTTGGGCTGAGGAGGGAGTGGAAAGTGTCAAACAGGGCGTTTTGGGTTGTTGTGTATGTGTGGAGATGAGGGAGGTGAAATATTTTTGTTTGGCGCAGTGAAGGGCAGTGTGGTAAGTTCTGAGCATGAATTTGTAGCGGAGAAAATCTGCAGGTAGCTTTGACTTTCTCCACAGTCTCTCAGCACACCTGGAACAGCGCTGCAGAAAGCGAGTAGGAGGCGTGTGCCATGGCTGTGGGCGTCTGACTCTGGTGGTGCGGTGTCTGAGTGGTGCTCAGATGTCCAGGGTGGTTGAGAGAGTTTAATTGTACTGCTTGTCAGCCAGGTCAGGACAGTAGTCGGAGGAGATTGGGGGCAGTGAGGACTGTATGGTGTCTGTGAGTTTCTGAGTGTTCATGGAGCGAATGTTTCTGGATGGGTGATGGGCAGGTGTGTCCAGAGAAGGCTGAGAATTGGTGATAGTGAAGGAGATAAGGTTGTGATCAGAGAGAGCATACGGAGAATTAGTGAGGTTAGAAATTGATGAGTGACTGCAGAAAACCAGATCAAGAGCGTGTCCATCCTTGTGGTGGGAGAATCGTAAATTGCAAGAGGCCAAAGATGATGTTAGTGAAAGAAACCGAGAGGCAGAAGGAGAACTAGGGTTGTCAATGGGAATGTTGAAATCACCCATGATGAGTGTGGTATTTCAGTGGTGAGGAAGTGAGGGAGCCAGGTGGCAAAATGATCCAGAAACTGGCGGGGTAAGCCGAGGGGTCTGTACACAACGCGATTCTGGAGGGAAAATGGCCGAAAGAGTCTGAGGGTGTGGACCTCAAAGGAGGGGAAGTGAGGGAGGGTGCAGGGGGAATGACCTGGTAAGTGCAGTGGGGATAAAGGAGTATGCCAACTCCTCCACCTGGCCTGTTCTCAGGTCTGGGGGTGTGGGTGAAGTGTAGGCCGCCATAGGTGAGGGCAGCAAGGGAAGCGGTGTCTGATTGCTGGAGCCATGTTTCAGTGAGAGCGAGGAGATTAAGGGAGTTAGAGAAGAACAGGTCATGAACAGCAGTGAGTTTGTTACCAACAGATCGGCATTTCACAGAGCACATGTAAAAGTGGCAGGAAAAGACGTACAGCGAATAGCAAGCAGATTAGCAGGGTTTCTATGGAGGGAGGAGGAGGGGTGAGCAGTAAAGGAGGGTGGGCCGGGGTTTGGAGAGATGTCCCCTGCAGCAAGAAGCAGGAGAAAGAAAAGTAACAGCAGATGGTTTAGTGTTGTGTATGAGCGGCGTTTGTGCAACAGTGGGAGGGGTGTTTGGGGTAGTTTAAGGAAAACATGTGGGGATGTTACATTAGGGAGGTGAGAGGCTGTTGGATAGCATTTTCAGGGGCGACACTGTTGTAGGAAAGGAGCAGATGGAACAATAGATAGCAAATGCAGCATAGTGGATAAGTGTATGTTTAAGAGACCGTTACTCATAACGCGATCCTTCAGCTCCTTAAGCTACTTCTGTCCTATTTCTGATGATCATTATTACTTTCAAATATTTACCTTCCAAATATGCATGACAAATATGCCTCAGAGACCGACGGTCTCAGAGACCTAAGCTGTCTGATTTATACTAAGCCATGTAGAGTTCCTTGCTAGCATCAATTAACCTGGTTGTCGTAAATTGGGGGAGCTACAAATGGCCCAGCAAAGCAGAGACTTCAAGTGGCATATATGTGCTCAGTAAATAAACATAGGGTAATTATGGAGCACAAAGCTGGGGTGAAATCTACACATAAACATACCAGTAATATAAAACAGGGGAGTTATACAAATAATGCTGTGGGATTGTTGAGGGTAGTAGTCCAAGACATAAACATACCAGTAATACAAAACAGGAACTAGGAACTAGGTTGTGTTCACATCATAAATAAGCCCTATGTCTCTTGTATACCTGCTAAAAGATACTTAGACATATACCACAGCATAGAGGTGTAGAGCAGCATGCTATCCTCCCTTGCTAAGTATGTGTAAAAACAGGTGTAGTGGTAAAGGCCATCTTTTCCATTAGGCACACTAGGCAGCTGCCCAAAGGCCCCTAGGTAGTCATATGTATGTCCCGGGGATCTAGAGTTCAGTGCTGACTATTTAACTGTGTAAAAAGATAAAAACCATGATGCAGCATGGCAATATCGGTTTTCTAACCTGTCAATTAGTCTTGTAGGTCGCAGGCTGCCTATAAGATGACAATGGGGTATCCTGACGTAGGCGGCGTGAGGATATGGGTATGCTTGAGTTTTTTTAGAGGTACAGTCTTATATGGTGTCATGTTTGGGCATGACTAAAGGCATGATCTAGTGTGATGTCATGTATTTGAGACGGGCCCACTGCACTGCTATGCCCGGGGGCCCAATATGTTGACAAGATGACCTTGTCTTTTTGTAAAAGATTTATAAAATATTAAAGGGAAATGTGAAATGTTTGGGGGTGCAAAATTACTTTTGACACATTCTTTGGTGGCACACAATGGGGTGGGAGTTCCTCTTTATCCACATATAGTCTTCTTGTGTCAACCAAACTCCTTTTTCTCCCTGGTGCTGGTATCTCCAGGTATTTTCCTTGGGCGCCTGCATCCAGTCACCGAATAAGGCACAGACCTCTCTCTCTGTCAACCATCTCCTCTGGAACGGCTTCCAGATGCTTACTCATACACCTGATTTTCCTGGGTTTTCTCACTTGCTTTGCTTTCTTTTGCTGCCTTAGTGTCACCTACTGTATGGTAAGGAAATTACCGGCTCCAGGTAAGACAGTCAGTGAGTCACAAGTTGACATAATATGCTCAGTTTTTAGCTATGCATTGCTATATGTCTGAGTGCCTTTAAATTTATGTATACACTTGCTATGGGTCCCTGAGGCTGAGGGACCCCAGTCAGGTGCAAGGACAGTGTACTATTTAGTAGGAAATAACAAGTTGGTAGCTTTCTATTATGTAACATAATAATGTAGGTTCCCTGATATTTGCCGCTATTATTCATACCTATGATGATTGCTACTTATGCTGAAGTCTCAGGTTTCAGTCGTAAAGGTGTGAGGCCTTTTGAATTCTAGTTATGCCCCTAAGTTTTGATTACATCCAAAAATGAAGGTGCTATTCACTATATTTTTTCTCAGGGGCCTTCAAAGATTTTAATGCTGCCCAAATATTGGTTCTATACTAAATGCTATCGTTTCTATAATTTACATCAGGACTTTCTGGAAGAAAAGGATGACTAGATACAGTTCACCCTTGGGAATATCTGTGAGGAGGAAGAGCCCCGTAATGCTCACTGTGCCCCTCAGTAGGGAATTGGCAAACTGGCCGCATTGGCTTTATCTATGTATACCACTGATTCCATTACTCTGAAGTAACAATAAAAGACATGCAAACTCTTCCAAAGCTTTAATTTTTTTTGGGTGTCCTTTGATAATGAGTTGATCAGGACCATCTTTTCCACTGGGCATACTAGGTGGTTGACCAACAAGCATAAGACCTCTGGTGGCGTATGTGTATTCTTGGAGTCCAGGACATATGATCTGTATCCCTGGGAGGCTGCTGTTTATGTGTTTTTTCGGACATGCAAACAGTTAAGAACCATGGTGGAGCAGGAAGCATTCATCTCCCTGCCAATTAGTGTTTTAGTCCACATGCTGCCTTCAAGTCGTCAGCAGGGTGTTCAGACAAGGGCGGTGTTATTATATGGGTGTGTTTGGGTCATTAGAGGCATGGCCTGGTGTGATGTCATGTACTTGGACTACTATGTTTGGGGGTCCATGATGCTGGTAAGACGGCCCTGGAGTTGATCACAAAGTGTTCCCACACTGGGTTCCTCAGCAATAAGCCATTCTTGCAGTAAGTATACAATTTTAGAGCAGTGCCACCACAGGGGAACATAAATATTACAAAGTAAAAATTGATTTCAATGCACTGTCTCTGTAATTCAGGACAGATCCTCCAGAGCGAGAGGCGCTCTTTGTCATTATACTCTATTCCATACTGTCCAAAAGATGAAAATTCTGAAACCTTTGAATATTATTATAGGGGACATGAAAGTGGATTTTCTATATACTGAAGAACCCTTATGTTCTATCATTGGAGAGTGATCCTTTCCGAGTGGGGCTTTTAGGCATTTCGGAGACACAAACTGAAATGTCACCCCACAACCAGATTGAAGATTGTCCTTTGCGGGTTTGATTTTCATCTTTGGATCATGGATTTTCAGAAAACAACACAGTGTGAAGAAAGCCTGATGGTAGTTACTCACACAGTTGAATGCCGGCCCAATAATCGCCGTACAATGCCCATCAAGGGCGCTCAACAAATGCACAGAGACACAAAAACATGAGGAATCTAATACAAAGGAAAGCTGAAGAGATTAATGACCGCACTGTGCTGCTTGATTGCATTTCAGTTTTCTCAAATATCTAAACTTTTTTTTTTGAAGAAAGGTGAATAGTTCAGGCCATACATGAGCCTGTACCTCAAGAGGTTTCCAAGTGATTGAGCAATTTATTATGTTTAAGCTGGTTGTGCAAACAATAAAAGTAAGTTATCAGTGAAGTTATGACAGATTACTTAAACTTTCTACCTTATTTTATTGTACCTTCCGTCCCTGCTGGCTACACGACATGTCTGTACTGCATGTATTCTAAGTAGCCCTTTATTAATGCATGGTCCAGTACTGAAGGATTCTTATTTCTATAGTATCATGTGAACCGAGTATAAAGATATAAATCTCAGCTGGGATATTACATTTCCTGGAAAATATATCACAAAAAAAAATGAGTTTGTGTTGGGAGGCGGTTGTTTATTGGGGTCTAGCTCTAAGACCCACACTGACCACAAAATGATAGACAATTCTAAGCATAAGTCATAAATATAAATTTCTATGCAACTTTTTAAAGAGGACCTGCAACATGTCCTGACCTCTCTGTTTTAGTAAATCCTTGTGTTCCCTGTGATATAACAATCCTGAGCCTCCTTCTCTATAACTCTGTGTTTGTGCTGTTCCTATGTCATTCCTCCAACAAATTATTACGAATCTGTCAGCCTTGGGAGGTTACCGTTGAAGAGAGCCATCTTTTCATTTGGGCACACTTCAGCAAGTGGTCCATGTGGAACCCACAAGCATAGGGGCCCTTAGGTGGTGAATGTATGTCCAGGAAATTAAGGACATATTCCCTAAAAGCTTGGGTGTTTGCTGCTTATTTAACGGTGTGTTTGTGTGTGTTCTTAGCACATGCAAATGGTTTAAAATCACGGTACAGCCACAGGCTCCCTGCCCTGACAAATAGGGCCACATATATAAAAACTATGTAGGTCTAAAACTCACTTTGTTGTCCATAGGTTACTATGGGCAAAAAGTGAGTTTTAGACCTAGGCAGTTTTCATACATGTGGCCCTTAGTCTTGTAGGCTGCAGGTTGCCTACAAGATGTCAGCAAGGTGCTGCAACATAGGCTGCATGATGATATTGGGTTGCTCGAGTTTTTTTTTTTAAAGACATGGCCTCATGGGGCATCACATTTGGACATTGCTATAAGCATAGCTTGGTGTGATGTCATGTATTTAGGAAGGGACCACTGCATGGCTATGCCCGAGACCCATAATGTGGTTAAGAGGGCCCGGGGTGTTACCGTTCCAGTTTTCAGAGGGGTGTGTCCCTGCACGCACAGATTGCATAATGTCAGGCTGTTCAGGGACACCCCCCAATTGGTAACACCCAGCTGACACATTAGTAAAGAATTTCTAGTAGGAATAACAGAGGAACAGCACAACACAGAGATATAAGAGAAGAGGCTCCAGAATTGTTATTTCACAGGGAGCACAAGGATTTACTAAAACAGACCTGTCAGGAACGGCCACTGGTCATTAATGGTAGGTCCGCATGGGAAGTAAATGCTGCAGAAATTTTGCAACAGTAAATCCACACCAAATTTGTAGATTTTGCTGCAGAGATGTTGCCACTGAAGGCTACAGTTTATCTAAAAAAAAGTTAAAGGGACAGATTTGTTAAAATGATTTCCACTTTGGACAACTCTCATTTGTTTGAAGGATCCCTTGACATAAGGCTGATCACTAAGGGCCTCATGTATGAAAACTGTCTAGATGTAAGACTGCTTTCTGCCCAAAAAGCAACCAATTCAACCTCAAACGCCCAGCAACCATCAGAGGTTTCCATTTCTTTTCAATAGGTGCTCTGAAAAAATTAAAGGGGAGCTCTGATTGGTTGCTATGGGCAACAAAGAAAGCACCACCACAAGGAAAACTCAGCCTTACACACTGGCCATTTATATTAATAGGTTGTCTCTATAATACAGGGCAGGTGACAGGTCCTCCAGAGTGAGAGACGCTCTTTGGTACTCTTACCCCGCTTTCCCACATTCTACTACCCTTTACCGCGCTTCGCTGCCCCAGCCCAAAAATGAGATCTTGAAACAAAGGATCCCCACTAAAAATTCACTAATAAAATGTATGAAAACATTTTATGCCAGAAAAGCCCTTTAAGACCAAGATGCCAACGATTCCTTTACTTGTTAATGTTACTAATCCCCCTAGAAAGTTAAGAACGTAGGTTTTTATGGGGCATGACTTATGTGCTGACATCACGGCCCATAAAGGATTCTGTTTCTTACTATTAGACCATCAGAACTTGGACTGTTGTCGCTCCTTTGGGATGTTGTGTCCCAGCCCATTTCAGGGTTAAACACATATACTGATCATATTGGTACAGATTAGTACATGTGTTTAACATGTGAGGTGTGACATACTGGCACATGTAGTTCCAATGCATCAGCTATGTACAGACAACTGCTGTGGAACTATACATACCAGCATGCCACACCACACGTTGAACACATGTACTTATTTGTTGACCGAAAACAGCCTATCCAGCCGGCCACCCCTTGAGGGACGACGGCCTGACTTGGGGTGTAATCTCGACGATTGCGCTGCACACTAGGGGAGCTCAAGGTCACCAGATACTGTTCCACTGTTAACCCCTTTAGCCACACACTGGAACAGGAATCAACAATGCTGCCACCAGTTCGCATCTTTAGTTATAAGACCGGTCCGTTATCGCTTATAGCAGGTCAGGAACCAACCCTTGGGTAGCTATATACTATAACCGAGAATTAGCGTGGTGAGAACCGTTGATCAAGACAGACAACTCAGATTAAGTTTTATAGATTTAATTAGCCTTGAAAGGGCACACTAGACAGGTAAATGTACAAGATGGATAATAATATACAGGTCAGAGAGAGGTGCAAATACAATTATGGATTTACAGACAAAAAGGCAAGTTAAAATAAGTCAAGTACCTTGTTGCTTGGGGCCCGGCCTGCATGGGGGGCATATGTGCCCTGGATGGCTGCATGCGGATTGTTCTGGAATCTGTATCATAAGTTGGCCCCTCTCCTGGGATCAACGAGAGAGCCAACTCCTGCTCTGGCCCTTATATCTGTAGGGACAGGCCCACGTGGCCGCCCCCTACACACCCCTGGGACGGCCCTATGAACTCCTCTCCAACTCAGTTCAGGCATTTCTGATACAAACCCAAAATGGACTATAACTCGGCAGGCCTTGGGCACAGAACCGAGCCGGTGGTACCATCAAAACCAGCTGGAACTTCCTGACGACCTGGATATGGAGACACCGCCTATCATATGGACCCTGTAGCCCCCGGTTCTGGATATCTCAGTCACCCATCATCCTGGGAACCTGGAAATGGGAATGTTGCGTTAGCGGGAGAGTTCCAAATTTTGAGGATAATGATGAAACTCGCCATGGACCAGTTATGAGCTGGTCGCCAATAAATCCGATGATGAAATATCGTAGATATGACCCGACTGGGCTGAATGAGCAAAGTCTTTGAAGCTTGCGAGCTTGGACCAGCAAGTGTCAGTCTAATTAGGTACATGAGGATCCTTTCATGGGTTTACCCCCATGCTGTGGGCGACCCTTTCCTACAGAGGCATTTGGGGAAGAGAGCTGTGCTGATTAACAAGTAAATTGAGCTTGTCCGTGGTGGGGGGAAGCAGTGTTCTGACTAGATTAGATGGTTGGGGGTTAGAGAACTGTCAGTGGGGGCTGCAGTGAAGTGAGTTAGCTTCCTCACACCTACCCCCTTTTGAGGGGGGCTAGGGGGCAATAAAAGCACCTCCCCCGTGGCTCCCAAGACGCGCCACCTGATCCCTCCCCTTGTCGGGACAACCCATCGCGTTGGCCGTGGTCTCCGGCCCTTCCGGTGGCGAATGACAAGTTGTACTGTTGTAACGCCAGGCTTCCAGCATAGCAACCTCCCATTTGGTACCGGAGACCCGAGTGTAACCAGCTCAGAGGAGATATTGTTGGTCCTCTCTTCCACAATGAAATTGCCAGCCCCGTGGATAGATAGGGCTGCAGCCCGCTCAGGGCCCACACTAATTCGCCAGGCACCTCTTTTTCCATGGTGGAATAAGGCCACTGGTTGGCGGTGGGGTCCCCTCGGCAGAAGCTGCCGCATCAGGTACATAACGGGATGTTCCTGTCCGTTGTGTCCAACCCTGGCTGAGCACTGCGAAAGACCGAGGCCGGGGGGGGGCGATTCACTGGGCGTCGGTTTGTACTATAAACTGCCGGTGGTGAAGTCGGCGGCTTGTAAGTACTTGGAAAGCTGGACAAAGGCGGCCTTGAGGGCTTGGAAGCCGTCTCCAGCGAGGTCTGCTGTGCGCGCGGAGCGCGACTGATCGTGCGCGTGTGCGAAGCGCGCCTCTTTCCCTGGTGAGGTCTGGTCAGGGGGGCTGTGCCAGGCTTACTATATGTGAAACAAACCTCCAAGTGACCCAGTGGTGGGCCCGCGCGTGAGGGCGCGAGCGCGCGCGTTGCTTCTTGGTATGGGACTGGGGGTTTGGGGCCAGGGATGCGATTGGAATCCACTTTTTTTCCCGGGCTCTGGCTTTCATGGCCCCACACCTAACCGGTGAGTGCGCGCCAGGTAGTGGAGACCTTCACGCATGAACATGCGGCACTTTTCCGCTTGGATGGTATTGACATGCGCGAGTGTGCGTATGATTAGAGCGTGAGAGCGCTAGCACGCGAGTGCGGTCAGGGGCATGAGGTGGGTCCTGCGCGCGAGTGTTGACTGAAAGACGTGTGCAGATGTCTTGACTGGAGGTCCGGGGTAAGCAGCCGCTACCCTTCTTTCCCTTGAGCGTGCGCGTGGCGTGAGTGAGTGACCATGCGTCTAGCGTGAAAATCTATATCTCTAGGGCATTCTCTCATGGCCGAACGGCGATGACGGTGGACTCGTACAAGTCCAAATGGGGTGATAAAGGCAGAGCGTTCTCTTGCCTCCGGGTCAGGGTAAATCTGCCAATATCCCACTCAGATCCATAGATGGGTCAGACTTGCCCCGCCGAACTGATCGAGCAGTCATCGATCGTGGCATTGGGGTACGCATCAGTGACCGGACAGCGTTGAGCCCCCCTGTAGTCAACCGGCAGTAACCGGTGGTCCGATCTTTCCTCTTGGGGACAAAAAAGGACTACAGGAGAGGCCCAGGCCACTGTGGACGCCTGGATGACCCCCAGCTCATCATCTCGTCAATCTCCTCACGCTAGCCCGGCATGTGCTGACTGCACTTCGGGGGAGAATCCGATATGCTGTATCAGCGCGGATCTTCGGGGGTGATCCGCCGGTTAGTCCACCCTCGTTGATCGGAGGACGGCCTGTCTCTGGTCCTTTCCAGCACGTTTAGTGAACAATGCCCGGAAGGGGTAGAGAGGTTGCCAACAGCTGGGACCGTTTGGTCCACCAGGAGCTTGTCCACAATTCTCCACGTCTACTGGACCCACCTGCCCTGACCCCGGGGCAACCCATAGTCCGAGAGGTTTCCTCCGTCCTCAAAACCCTACTTAGGGCAGGTTGCACACGGAGGAAGGGCACATGCCTCCTGCTCATGATGCGCCTTCATCATGTTCACACCGTGGAAGGCCTTCCCGCCTTCCCCCCGAAACGTCCACGTCCAGGGTGACCATGTAACGTGAACTACGGCGTTTGATTGCTTGGTGCCACGACATATTGGCCTGTTCCCAGGCTGCCTAGAAGCTTGTCCTTGTGTGTTACGGGGACCAGGAACACTAACATTACTTCTGACTCTGACCCACCCTGGTAGGTCCTCTCACATACTTCGGGTCGTCATACCACTGCTTCTGGTCGTTGTATTTTCCTCGTCGCACGCCAAAAGCTGCGTCAAACCGGCCTGCATTTTGTCACGGAAAGCGCAATCTGACATACTCATGACGCGAACACACCTCAGGGATTTGCTAAGTCTCCCTCATCCAGGACCTCCTATATCACCAGAGCCAGAGGCCCCTGTACACGTCGCCCATACAGGAGCTCGACCAGAGGAGGCGAAACCCGTGGAGGCCTGTAGCTGACTTCCCGATAAGCGACATAGTAGGTTGTGGGAGGTAGACAGCTCCCACAGTCCGCCCCGCCCGTGGGGTGGGTCGACCAACATCTCATAAAGCATCTGCTTAAGGTGCCATGAACCGTTCACGTAACAGGCCATTAGTCCCTGTGGTGGTACGGGCTGGCCACCAAGATGTTGCACCTGTATCAGGCTTTACACAAGGTCTCCATTAACTAGCGACCATGAACTTGTACCCCTGTCCAGTGAGCATTTCCTGGGGAAAGCCCCACTCGAGAGGAAAATCACCAGTAAGGCGTGGCCACCTTGTCGGCCATGGACTACAAGGCTGGACCTAGATTCCGGGGAAACCGAGTGGCGTAGTCTACTACCGTCAGTAATGAACAGTTTCCCGGAGCTGCTGGGAATGGACAGCTTCCATTAAACCACAGCCACCCTCCTGAAAGGCTCAATCTAACGATAAGGCAGAGGAAACAGTGGGGGCTTTAGGCCTCGGCCCAGCCTTCCACCCTCTTACAGTGTCGCACATCACGGCAGTAGGCAGCCACATCAGTCCCCATCTTGTGGCCAGTAGAAATTCTGTGCAGCCTTTCCTTGGGTCTTGGTGACCCAGGTTCCGGCCATAGGAATCCTCGTCGCGCAAACACCCGCAACAACTCGCCCTGAACGGATATGGAACCACCAACCTTCGATCCCCCGGCCACGCCTCCGGTGAACCCGGTCCGGACGTCACACGATGGTACAAAGCCTTCCTTGGTCCAGCCACCACCCGGCGCGGTGTCTGAGGTCAAGTGTAGCTGAGCCGCCTGCTCCTTGAGAGCTTTCAGGCTGTCGTCCAGCCGCTAAACGCTGCCTGTAACTCTCGACTGAACGGGCCAGAATGATGAGACGCACGTCATCTGTTGGTTCCATGGGGCCTATCCTCCTTGCCTACCACCTACCCTGGTGCCTTACTGGTCCCGATGGAGGAATACCTGGTCGGGCCTGCCCCTTAGGGGCCAGTCCCTGGAGCTTTCCTGGCCCCTCCCACTGGCGCGTGACAGTGGACCTACCGCTGCAAAACCGGCTGGTGGGGCTCCCATCCCCCTCGGCGTCAATAAAAGTCGCCAGTCTGCTTGGCCTAACCTGGCCCCTCCGACATCCTGTGTGTGGGGAGACCCTGCTCTGTGACCTTTTCCTGGAGCCCTGCCTTCACCTGCAGCTCCCCACGTAGCTGTCCTGCCCCCTGTCGCCTGCCTGGCTGTTGGGAGACCCTGGCCCCAGTGGCCCTTTCCTGGGAGCCCTGCCGCACTTGCAATTGCTCCCCCCACCCACCACAGCAAGTCCTGCCCCCCTGTTTTTGTCCCCTCTGATGCCGACACAGAGCGGACAAACAAATCCCAGCAGGACTTGTGCTGTGGAGCACACCCCTTCTGCCCTATTTGCAACGCTGGCTGACCTTTTCATCTCCTCTCCACAGGATGAGAGGGACACACCATGTCACCCACCACACCCAAACATCCCATCATATGCATATTAATAACATGTTAGCAACATTAACATGGGTTGGATGACAAATCACATTTGGGGGGAGGCAGACCTTTGGGGCTTCAGGACCTCAAAACGGCTTACCCGTCCGCTCCCAAGTCTGTCCCACCCCAAAATACAAGCCCCGGTAATGTTCGGGCCGACACTCCAACCATCCCGCATTCCCGTGACCCGCACCACAGTTCCCAAATACACCTTGGCCATCTGTCAGCGCCGTCAACAGTAAGCAAACGCCTCCAATTCCGGAGACAAGCGCAAGTCTATTTCCTGTATCATGGGCCTGTTGGGGACACCGAGCTCCGGGCGCACAAGCTTACCAGTCATCTCGTCGCGCCGGAGACCAAGAGTCCCTTGGCAACAGACCGCCCACGGTGAATTGGCGTAGTTATTAAGGGGCCTTCCCCACCCACATCACATAAAACATTGGGGGCGCACCCATTGAAAAAGGACTGGGATGGGCCCCTTCAGAGCGCAGGTACCAATGCGGCCGTTCAAAATGTCCCGTGCTGTTTACAAAGGTGACAGAGTCGGGGTTCCCCCACAGACGTGGAAGCATGGGCTGAGGGCCCACTGGCTTAGGGGTAGAGGACAAGTGGCCACTTATGGCATCTTACCCCCTCTCCAGCTTGGTGTGTCTTCCCTGGCCTCCGATGCGGCGCGAAGCTTGTTTGGCCATACATCATACCGCAAGGTTTGCTGTGGCGGTGGCCCCCTCTGGCTTCCGGTCAACGAAGATGCTGCTCTGGAGGTCCTGCTGGGCAGTTCCAAACAAAAACTGCTCCGTGGGCGATGAGCTCCTTCAGCTGCTGGGATGGTTGAGATCATAAGGGCCCCGAGGTCCACTGGTCGAACTGCTCTCCTTGAGGGGCCGCGCCAGGTGGTCCGAAAGTCCCCCACTGTCTGTAGGACCCCGCTGCAGAACTCTGGATGCTTCTTCCTGTAGCATCTCAGAGTGAATTGTACTGCCAGGATCAGTGCCTGCTGAATTTCCCTCGTAGGTCAGGGTGGACTCGCTCTTGGCAGGTCCCCGAAGATCTCCAGAGCTTTACCACTTCCCCTCTAGTACGTGGAGTCATAAAACCGGACCCAACTGGTCCTCAAGGCAACAGTGATAGCTGGCGGCAAATATTTCAAATGCCAGCAGGACGGTGTCCAGGTTCTCCATACCTTTAACCAGCAAGTGGGAAAAGTCCTACCTCCGCAACCTCAACTTATGGACCTGGGTCCTGGAGGAAGGCTTCTTCACCGTGGACCGGCCAGGTGGGACTGGCCTTTACCAGCTGTAAGAGCACCAGTAATAGGTGGTCCAGACGGTCCCCGCTGCGACGTTTCTTGGCACCGCTCCCGACGTTTCTGCAAGCTGCCGCCTCTATCTGCACGCGATGTTCATGCAGCAGCTAGAAGGCCTTTATGCCGTCGAGGTTTTCCTCCACCTCAAGCCTTAGCCAGCAGCTTGGCAGGAGGAAAGCCGGAAGTGAGCTGCCCACTGCGCCATCCACCACCTGTGACAGGCTCCTTGAGAGCCCAAGCCGGACTCATCCCCCCTCGGCTTCATAGTCCCACAGCCTTGGCCGGGCCGAGCTCCTCCCTGGCTAACTACACCGACTGTTTTCCTCACCCGGCCTACAGCTTTATGCCCTTGCTATGACCAGCCACCATCCTTGCAACACGCAACACAGTGGGTTACTGTGACACCAAAACTGCCAACCTGAATGCAACTCCCAAAAACCTTGTATTTGCCAGCTTCGACGAGGTCTAGTGCCTGAGTTTAATCTCTTAAAAACCCAGCACAGCAAAAACCACTGCTGGTAGTCCTTAGTATTTGGGAGAACAGCACGTGCACGCCACAAACAACAATTGATCCTTGATCCACCGAGCTGTGCCAACCAAATATGAGACGAAAACAAGCCTAGTCCCGCCGGCCCCTTAGGTGCGACGGCCCTGACTTGGGGTGTTCTCGACGTTGTGCTTCCCACTAGGGACCAAGGTCACCAGAATATCAGTTCATTACCACTGTTTAACCCTTGCCCACTACTGGCACAGGGAAACAACAATGCTAGGGCCACCATTTCGCTCCCACGTTATGTTATAAAGACCGGGTCCTTACCCTCCAACCTGTTATAGCAAGAGGTCAGGAACAAACCCTTGGTAGCTATAAACTATAGAGACCCGAAATTCAAGGCGGCTTGAGGCCGTTGATCAAGACAGACTATACATCAAGGATTAAAGTTATAGATTTAATTAGCCGTTGAAGGGCACACGATACAGTAAATATGTACAAGATGGATAATAAAGTCAGCAGAGAGGTACAAATACAAAAATTATGGATTACCAGACAAAAGCAGTTAAATAATCAAGTTTAACCTTGTTGCTTGTGAGAGGACAAAACAAACGGCCCGCTATGGGGGCCATATGTGGACCTAGGCTGCCGTGGCGTTGCGGCATGTCCTAGAAACTGTTCTTACGGTTCCCTCCTCCTGGATCAACGAGAGAGCCAACCCCTTGGCTCTGGCTTATATCTTAGTGAGGGGACAGCCCAGGTGGCCGCCCCCCCCTACACACCCCTGGGATGGCCTATGAACTACTCCTCCCACTCAGGTCATGCAGTTTTCTGATCCAAACCCAATAAATGGACCTATAACTAACTCGGCAGGGCCTTGGCACCGTAACTGAGCCGATGGTACCACAAACCAGCTTGGACTTTCCTGACGTCCTGGATATGAGACTACGCCTATCTTAAGGACCCCTGTAGGCCCGGTTCTGGATATATCTCAGCTCCCCATTAACTAACTGCGACCTGGACGAACCTGGAAATTGGGAATGTGCGTGGCGGGAGAGTTCATAGTTATTGAGATATGATACATCGCCATGGGACCCGTAGTATATGAGCTGGGTCGCCTATCAAATCGATATGAAAAATCGGAGACGACCCGACTGGGCTGAATAGAGCAAACTCTTTGAAGATTGCGAGCTAGGACCAGCATTTGTTCAGTGCTAACTAGGTTACATGAGGACCCCCCCCTTTCAATGGGTTGACCCCATTGCTGTGGCGACTTCCTACAGAGGCAATTGGGAAGACCGAGCTTGCTGATTTAAACATGTTAAATGAGCGTTGTCATGTGGTGGGGGAAGCTGGTTCTGACTAGATTAGAGCGGATTGGGGGGAAATAGACCTGTCAGTGGGGGATGCATTGGAATGAATTCTTACCTTCACAACTTCTCTATACCCATACGATTAGTAATGTGTTTAACATGTGTGTTTTTGGGCATGCTGATATTTGTGATTCCATAGCAGCAGCTACTTACAGGCAGCTTCTGTGGAACTACACGTACCAGCATGCCACATTACACATGTTTAACATATGTACTACAGACAGCAAAACAAACATGAAAGCGGTGTTAACTCACTATCCAAAACTTAAAAAAATAGGTTGGAGTCACATTAAAAAAAAATATTATCTGGGGATTGCTTGTATAAAGAGCAGTAAAACATTTACCTTGCGCCAAAGATGCAACAATTCTATGAAACCGCATGCACCTCAGTGCTATATTTGATGCATCTTCATCCTGGCTCCTCCATCTTTATTTAATCCGACATTGATATATCTGCTGATTAAGTTTACAATGTGCAGTTGTAGATTTTGCTTCCAGAACATTTTATTTCTGATTTATTGCAGATTTTGACTTCACTAATCACATGCCAGGTCAGACCACAGCCATCAACCAGCGGCCAGCCAGGAGGATTTCCCGAAACGGGACTACCCCTTCAATCAGGAAAGACATAACACTTGAGGTAGAAGTGATACAATATGCTATGCCTAGTGCAAGGCCTGAGAAGGTAGAGCGTGACACAAAGACTCAAAGAATTTCAGAGAGGAACCCTGCACCAAGGGTGCTGCTAAAGAGAATGCGGAAGTAGCAAGTGCTACTGGGCCCTGGAGTCGGAGGGGACCCAAAGGCTCCTATGCTACATAAGAAGACACCAGTATTATAAATGGCATATGGTAGAGGGGGGGGGGTTGTTCTATAGATATTGCATTGGGGAATGGAAGCTGTTTCACCTGGAATGTTCCTTTAAATCCTGTTAAATCTGGGAGGAACATTTTCCCGATAACATTCAACGCTGCCCCCCAAGACGGCCCCCAGCCTGATGTCATTATAACCTGTCAAACTGTAAAGGAAAAGTCTCAGAAAAGTTTTCACCGATTAATCGTATGCTGCTGTTGGCCTTACAAACTCAATATAATGTCCGTTCATTCTGCTACAGCTAACTTTTAAAAATACTGCCCCCTACAGACAAATAAATATGAACACATAGAATGCTTAGATCCAATGCATTGTTAGTTATAGGGTTATCTCTAATAAGCAGTGACTGTTGTTTTCTTTCTATCTACTATGGATGAGATATAGTCTTGGTTTCAGTTGGAGGGTGTGAATAATCTCTACCACACATGTATAAGGTGGAGGACCGATACGTTCATAAATTGAGGAGAAGCTTGTTTACTATATATAGTCCTTATGGAGAGAGGAGTTCTGTGAGGAGGAGAATCTACACCCCCCTCTCTGATTGCATAACTGTTTTTATATGTATTTGATGCTCTAGGAGACTATCAGAGTTGTTGAATGTCCTATGCAGGACTGAGATCAGGCATTCTGGTGCCCTATGCAAATAAGGTATATAGCGCCCCCCCAATGGAAAATTCAGCCCCATCCATGAATTCTTGCACCCACTTTTCTGTCTGGGATGAAGTCCCTAGGCAGTCCCCTCCTTCACCTACCTGAAGTCCTGGCCCTGGTCCTATGAGTCCCAGTAGACCATCATATCTAAAGTTGATATTGGTGTCACATAATAGTGAAGGAAGATTTAAAAGGATCTGTGGCCGTTGCTGACAGTCTGTGTTAGCAAATACGTGTATTCCTCTGGGAAAACATTTTGGAGCATCTTCTCTTATAACTAATGGTAATCCAAGAATCTCATTCGAACTGGGTAGTTATCAAATTGCGGTGAAACACACCCCTTTTTAAAACTGAAATGGTAACACCCAGCTGACTGATTCGGTACTATATTTCTATGAGGCATAACAGAGGAATGGCACAAAACGGAGTAATAAGGGTCCGTGGACACGCCAGGGATTTATAGTTGGTTTTTGACACGGTTTCGGATTTCTAAAACCATCAACAACCGACTGTAAACCATCCCCATAGACCTCAATAGAAAATCCGAGTTGTAGTTAACACAACTCGGATTTTAGAAAGTTGGATTTCTAAACTATAGTTTTTTTTAAAAAACTTGAAACGTTCTTTCTTCAGTCATATTTCACTTGGAAAACAGTGGAAAATGTACTATTAAGTCAATGGGATGGCATGAAAAATGACCAGCAGGCTTTGTTGTCCTTTTTCTGGCACGGATCTGTGTTTTTAAAAAAAAACAAAACTCTGTAGTGCTCTATGATGCACTGTCTGGCAAAAACGAAAACCGGAGCAAAAACAACAGTTTAGTATAAAATACTGTTCAAATACTCGTTTTATTCTGTTTCAAAATGCGACGAGTACTTTGTCATTTGCTGTGTGGACTCAGCCTAAGAGAAAATGCTCCAGAATTGTTATTTCACAGGAAACATGAGGACTAGAGAAGGGCGAATTTCTCAAAAATTCGATTCGGTCACTTCGCCGAATTTTCCGACAAAAATAAATTTGGTCTGAATTTACTTTGTGACGAAATCTGTTAAAAAAGCAGCTATTTCCAGGCTGCACAGAGCCTGCAGGGTTTCTGTAGAACGTTGTTTTCATGCTTAAAAAATGCAGAGGGAGCTTGGTTTTGGTCTTCAAACAATGTTGTGTTTTAGTATGACACGCAGATGACTGCCCCCACTATTAGAATCGCTTCACATATAAAATTCCCTGGGCACTTAAGAGGGCAAAACTGACCAAAAAAACTCAAGCCTGATAAAGTCATGCCAGAGAAAGCTGGAAAAAAACAAGCTGAGAGCTTAGGTGGCAACATTAGTGACAGAGTGTGGAGGTGACGGCGGCAGCCACAGCAAACATGAAGGTCAAGGCAGTGGCCACAATGATATTCTGGAGGTGGCAAAAAACAGGAGGAAGCCACAGAATGGCACAATGACTGAGAGCGGAGGTCACGGCGGCGCAGCATGAGGTCAGGCAGTGGGGACAATGACATTCTGGAGTGGCAAAACAGGAGGAAGCCACAGAATGGCACAATGACTGAGAGCGGAGGTCACGGCCGCAGCAAGCATGAGGTCAGGCAGTGGCACAATGAAAATTCTGGAGGTGGTAAAAAACAGGAGGAAGCCACAGAATGGCACAATGACTGAAAGCGGAGGTCACGGCGGCAGCAAGCAAGAGGTTCAGGCAGTGGCACAATGACATTCTGGGAGGTGGCAAACAGGAGGAAGCCACAGAATGGCAAAAATGACTGAGAGCGGCGGTCACGGGGGGCAGCAGCATGAGGTCAGGCAGTGGCACAAATGACATTCTGGAGGTGGCAAAACAGGAGGAAGCCACAGAAAAGGC